>JASDQU010370545.1:1747-39662 GCA_032191745.1 Picea mariana | reverse complement strand
TATTATATTTGAGCTATTTTTTAAGAAGTTATCTCTAATGACAATGTATGTCATCTGATTTTAATAATTAAAAGTTAATTATTTTGTTTATTATATTGCTTTTGAAATTAAATAATTTGGAAATAAGATTATGGAGTTAATTTTAATTTTTTTAATTAATTTATTATAAATATTTAAATGATATTAGAAATATTTTGAAAATAAAATTTAATTTGTATCTATCTATTTTAAGAGAAAATGATGTTCTTCTTTTACTTTATTAAAATTGCAAAATTTACAAATTTTTTATTCAAAAGATGTTTTAGATAGTATTCACTTCCCACCTAATTTCACAATAAAAATCATGAAAATTTGTTTTTATTTTTATAATATTTCTTTTCTTGAATACTAACACATTAAAATGATAATTTTAATCTTTTAACTTAGGATTAACGACCTCTTTGTACTAATAAAATAGTCGTGTATTTTTATAACATTACATGCCTCCAAATTTTAAGTAATTTTAATGATATTGATATTTTTTTATATGAAAGTTAATCCAATAGGAGAGGTAAATGTTTACAAACAATTCTTAAAAAATAAATTAAAATTCATTCTGTATTTTTATAATGTTAAATAATTTTGAAATATAATTTATTATTATTGTTTAAGAAAAAAAACTGTTTTCACCACCAACAAAATTTATATTTTAAAAAACTATTTCCACATCCAACTCAAACCCATGTAATCATTTCACATTCATTCATAACATCATTCATAACATCCATATCAGTGTTGCTCTGAACAATACATTGCATATATACATTTAGACTATGATCCAGAAGATACATGGGAAAATGTGCTTCATGTTTCATTCATTAATATCAACATCATTCACATAAATTTCAATACACGGAGGGTCGAAGCTTGCTTAGGGTGCATTCAGAGTGAAAAAGAGATGAGCAATCCTCTTAAATATCGATCTACTTTCTCTCTCATATTCACATAACCTCTCATGAACAACTAGTGAAGCATAACATAACATAAACTGAAACAATGTTTAACTGGAGCTCTAACTCATCTATGACTAACATAACAATGAACTCTTAGTTAACCAAAAATCCAACCCTTACATATTCACATGTGTTCCCCTTATCTCTACAAGAGTGTGGAAATCATAAAAACCTTGCCAGCTCACCCAAAACCTCCACCATGACCATTGATGTTGTTACAAAAATAGTTACAATCATTACTGAATATGTTCGAGGAGTTGGCATGCATGCGAACTTTACAAGTGTTTGTGCATAGTACAAAATGGGTTGGTGTGCACACAGTAGAATATTGATTGGCACATGCGTTGAATCTTGGCACTATGTTGTGAAAACTCTAGGTGTGTGCACACTACTAACTTGTGATGCGCGCACAATCTTGCCAAAACCATAGGGTGCCAACAATAATTTTGATGGATAACAAACCGGCATGGATAGAACTAAAAAAGACATTATCTCCTTCATTGAAATTTCATTCTTCCACGTGAAAAGAAGCCTAAATTCTATAGCATATTAGTGGGCTAACAAGGCCACATAACTAAGCATTAGGGTGTATATGAAAAATAGGTGATTTCATAATTGTTTTATCCCCTAATGGATAAATTTGGATCGGTGTTCCAATTAACAAGCATTAACTATCACATCCATTAACAATTAGTGCATTAGTCCATTTGTACCAGAATTGGAGTTTATAGGATATCCCTAAGTACCCTTAGCATGTGAACATTAATCTCTACTCTAGATGATGAAGGATTTACGTTGAAATATTGTCACTATTGTGGGATTATGGTGAACCTAGTCACTCAATTTGTGTGCTTTGCTAGTCTGAATTTGCCAGGGACCAACCTATTGGTATGTGTGACCTTTACCCTTGGGATATTTATTAGTGTTGACTGTATTTGTTTGAATAATGGAATCATTCATAGGAATGTGGTATTGGTGGAAGAATTGGATTTTAGTGCTAGTCGATTTAGTTATTATAGTGGGCTTGTTCATCTCGTATATATGTATTCTTGGTCTGTTGCTTTTGAGACATATGGTGCAACTAGTCTAGAACATGGGGTACATGATGGGTTGCTAGATTTTTGCATGTATACAAGGGTTGCATCGTTTGAAAGTATGAAATGAATTTGTTAAAGTCTAAATTCCTCCTTTTATCCACTCATTTTTGGTTATAATACTAATAGGTCTCATATTGAAGGCAATTTAGCTCTTAGTACTTATTTTGTTTCTAATCCGAAAAAAAAATAGGGTTTTTGGAGGATCCTTCTCTATTCAATTGGGTCAAGAGAATTTCTCTATTTCGGGCACCCCTCATCTGACCTGTTCAATAGAGACAACAAACACAAATAATAGAGATATCATGGAATTCGAGATAATATTATGAAGTCATGAATAAAGTATACAATTCAATAGAATTTATTTTCTTCCAATGCCATTAAAGGTGAATGAAATCAACACCATTGCATAGATCTCAACATGCCAACATCATTTTCAGCCATCAAAAGTAAATGATAAGCATTCTAGAAGCTAATTGCAATATGATGAGGAATCTGGTTCTAAATCTTTGCAAAGACTCCTTGTTCACATCCTCCAACAATAGGGCATCTAACAATTATATTCAAGCTAATTTTAAAGAGGATGAAAAATATCATTGTTATCCCAAAAATTTAGAAGGGGATGGGGGAGTTTGACCTAAACTAGAACTACTAAGGATAATGCTTTGTTTAGATTAAATTTCAAAGGTCATATGCTTAGATACACTCAGATAAATTCCAAAGGCCATATGCTTCCAAACTTGTTTGACTCAACCACATTGGGCCCATGAATTTTCCAATTTGTACCTGATGTGTGAACAACATTACTTTTCTCTTTAGGACAAGGAAGGTGATGCACAATTTGGGGAGCTCCTCAAGCTTCTTTTAAAATAGATTTGGATGTGAGCTTCTAGATTATATCTCTCTTAGAAATGACAACAACCAGTTCCTAAAGGCAAATGTATTTTTCCTCTAAGGGGAGAGGCCCCCATCTTCAATGTTGAGTCTGAATAAGACACTTTAAACTACCCTGACATTGCATAGATTTAAGACTAATTGTCAATTGGGTTTATCCCAACCGATTGTGAGTAAGAGTTTATCCTCCCCACCTAGATTCAATTACCGCAAGTGACATGTTGATCTCGTAATAAGTATATTGTTATAATGACCTTGAGCCTTGTATTGACAAAGTTTCAAGTTTTTGCAAAATCGATTTTACCCTAAATATCATCATTAGAATAAGAGAAAGTGCCTATCAAATTTCCTTGAAATACGTATTTTACAAAAATAAATAAATTAAAATTAAAAACAAAATTCAATATTTAATAAAAACATTGATCATAAAATAATTCCATTTAATTCTCAATTGCAATAATATTTATTTACTTTCTTTTAAAAATAATTCTAATTTTTTCATAAATAATTAAATAATTATATTTTCTTAATATTATATTTGATTCCCATGGAGGCAGGTGCGGGTGGGGTGCTCTTCGACCCTAGAGAAAATCAACTAATGGAGTATTCTTGGAATCTAGGATTCACTACCAATAACAAAGAAGAAGCATATGCTATGTATATTGGCATACAATTGGCAAAGAAGAGAAAAATCATTGCACTCAATATAGTTGGTGATTCTGAAAATACAATTCGCTATTTTATCAAGGCCTACTCTCCGAAAATACAAGTCTAGAAAATCTAGTGGACCTCATTAAAAAAACTTTACATGGACTTCATGCACACTTTTTTCACATCCTATGCCATCATAACATTGTTGTGGATTCCTTACCAAACAAGGTCATTGAGTTAACTCCTGGCCATGTGGGGTGAATGGAGAGGTTCTTGTGGGCCCCCCTATGTTACAATGATTGTTTCCAAGTGTGATAAACGGTTAAGGCACATGGTAAGATATCTCATACGCATGGAAGGGACATGCCCAGTACTCATATCAGTCATTTCAATTAGGCGCTTGGGAATCGTCACTCGTAATAATGGACGATATCAATTAGTTCGTGGATGGATCATTCACAAGAGGAAATTTGTACCGAGTGAGATTTTGAATGCAATTGTTATGATGGATCTGGAGCAGGGGAGAAGTATGATAATTATAGTGGAAGATGGAAAGGGAGACATAGTACATATATGCAACCTAATTAAGGAGGGTATCATCAGCAGTACCAGAGAGATGCATGGCCAGTTTGTGAAGGAAATCTCAGGCATGAATAATCAAGTATGTCTCATTGAAGGAAATATAAGTGTAATTGAGAATAAGGTTTTCCATGTCATTGTAAAAATTTGGATTTGTAGACTATTTTGGAAGCATCTAGGTCGCTCTTCACTTGGTCAGTCTAGGCCAATTGATAATTCCAGGGAGTTTTCAATAAGATTGGGTTCTACAATTGGTGGCTGTAATTTGGTGAGCACCTCTGGAGAAGTAAATTCAGGTTGTGGAAGATACTCTACATAAACTTATGTGTGGTTGATTAAGGTACTGAAGTATACAATTCTTAGTGTTCAATTTCGTCCCCCGTGAATTCTCCTAGACAAAGAAGCTAATATGGACAACATGGATTGGATAGACAATGTGGATGAGAAAATGGAGGATAGCAATGAGGAAAGGAAAAGATTGACTCTCAAAGTAAATTCCCTTAGTTCTAAAACAACATTTACTCTTGATACTCTTATTCAGCATTGTGTTCTCATTGGTCAACTCCATGATGAAGTAGATTTCTTGCGTTGTAAACTAGTTTCTCTTCAAAAATAGATAGCACAGAGGAATGAAGAACCTGGTAATTCAAATTCGGTTGTAGGGAAAGAAGGAGGAGGGGCAGTTGAAGTGGGAATTCTATCGGACCTGAACGCTCTAGTGGAAATCGATGAGGAACAAGAACAATCAGAGAATGCTCCTGATATAGAAAAAGCCAATAATATCTAGTGTATGTTTTTTTCTCAGTATGTAATTGGTATTGTTTTTTGAATCTATGTATCTAAATCAACAGTAGTAGTAAGAAATGGACAAGAGATAGATGGAATATAAGCAACAAGCTGATAGAAGCTCTGTCAAAAATGAAAATATGTAATTTTGAGCTCTCTTTTTGTTTCCTGTGGTTTTGGCCACACCTTTTTTCATATTAATACAAATCCACTGATTCTTCTGAAAAAAAAAAATATTTTATTTGATTCCAATAAATCCCTTATAAAAAGGTCCATTTGTGTTTTCCCGTTCTTTTCCAAAAATCTTTTAGTAATTCCCATTATGGGTATTGTTATCAAATCATACAAGAGAAGTAGACAATACATCTTTCCACCTTCACCCTTAATGGAAAGATGCATGCAATGAGATTAACATTATCCTTAAATAGTGAAAATAAAACTCTTTTAAGTTTAATTGGTTTATTTTTCGAAATAATTCTCTCTTGCTTTATGAAAAAAATCCACTTAATTTTTTTTATTATTTGTTATATAAGTAACTTATTCTATTATATTTTATAAAATATATCAAGTTTGTATCGTTAAATAAAACATAAGTGTAATATTCAAATTCAATTGGTACGGGATATTCAAAACAAATGTGTTTATTATTATTATTAAGTGGGAATGGATAATATTTGTATTAAAGGTAGTAAACAATGGAAAAATATTATAGAGTATATAGGTTTGATATTTCAAATTTTTTCCAAGTGACATCATTAGATTCCCTATCATCTGACACTTTTATTTCTAATCTTAATGTAGCTACATAGATACTAACATGACATGTATAAAGTACGTAAAAGAAATCAAAATACATATGAATTTATATAATATTTAAGAGATTTGTTGTTTTAAGAAATCAAAATACATATAAATTTATATAATATTTAAGAGATTTGTTATTCTAGATTTTCCTCCAGAGGGATGGAAAGTTGGTTCAATTCTTTAGTTTCCTTGAATTGTTGTTCAGAATATTCTTTATTAGCTTTCTCCTTTGTCTATCATGTAGTTTGTAGTTTGTTGAGTCATGGAGTCTAAGACATAATCTTTGCTTTTATATTGAACATAGCGTTTTATCTTATAATAATGCATTTCAATTTCTGATATTTTTTCCTCGTATGCTTTTAGAATGCTCATTATCTTCTTATATTGTTCTTGTTGTTGCCTTTCCAAGTTGTAAAGGATTTCAGAGAAAGATCTAAAAGGCATTTCATTCCTTTGTAAGAGTTCTTCATGTCTCCTAAAATCCCCATGGATACCTTTGAGATCTTATGGATCCATGTTATTCCAGAACCAAAAAATAAAACTTTGTTTCCTGCAAAAATCTAGGAAAACCAATTTGTCCAAAAAAAGACTAAAAGCACTCTTATGGGAGATGAAAAGAACCGTGACGGAATAGAACCACCAAATCCAAACAAATTCTCCAAGGAAAGAAACCAAACTGCATGTGGAAATTTTGTGTTTCAATAGAGGAATAGATCCATAGTCTAGCTAGAAAAAAGCCACAAACATCCCACAAACCAGGTCGCCATGTATATCCAACCAACAATTCAATAGAGAAGAATACCATAATAGATAGACCATTTGCACAAAACTAATGAAATAAAAAACTCAGATGTAGGCATAGATAGCGAGCCAAAAACATGGGCTGAGAAAAGGTTTCCCAGATCCCTCCCCCCATAGAAAAGGTCAACACCAAATTGTAAAATTTGAACAAGACTGAGAGAAGAAAAATTTGAAACTCCAAGAGGGCGAAGACCAGGAGGTTTGAGAACTTATCCCTCACAGAGGATGTTGAAACCATGTGGGAAAATGAGCATGGCCTTTCCACACCTCCAACCTGATAATTGTCCTTCGATTGCAAACCAGAGAAAGAGAGCCCTATGCTCCAAGAACCCTGCAGACATTCATAAACATCAAGACCTCAATTAGATTAATCTCACCACTCCAATAAAGAATTAATGTGGAGGGTATAAAATTTAATTTCTCCATTATTCGTCTATTGTTAATTTGAATGAGTTGTATCCTTGGATTTCCACCTTGCTCACTTGGTCCTTGCCTTCCTTTATAACTTGATTCATAGTCTAGTAAATCCATGCCTAAGGTATGATATCCTGAGTGATGTGTTTAGGGGATATAAGAGAGAGACAAACCCCCATTTGTTTTAAGTTCCTAGAGGTAGGCAAGAGTATTTTTTTTTAATAACTAACAATTACTGAGCTTTATCTATTATATACAAAAACAATTACAACATGTCTGAGAGAATATTCCAAAAAGGAAACCATGTTCCTGACCCATAATATTTTAACCAAGTTTTCAAACATATGTCCACAGGTCTAAGATCACAAAATTTCATATATATCAAGAGATTGTTCATAATATTCCTATCATTTTCTATCTGAGTTATGTATAAAAAATGCCTAATAAAAGGTCTATAACCATAAAAATTCATCATCATAGAAGAAAAATCAAACATTGCCTTCCTATGCTCCTGCCTGGTGATGAGATGCCTTGGTGTCATCCCTGGACATTGTCGTTGGATCACACTTATCCACCTCGATCAAACAATTTTTTGAAGATGAAAATCTTGGAGTTCCCTCACCCTCCTGCTGCTGCTCAGGTTGCTGACATCCTGGAGTAATATTGAATTGAATTCAATGCTTAGACCAACATAATAATTTGAATTTTCCCTCAAAAATTTGTAGTGTGTGTAGTATAGCCCCCTTCTCTTTCCTAATCTTTTCCAAGGCCCGCCCAACCATTTACTTGACAATCCGGTAGTTCTATGTTATTTTGAATTACTCGGTGTCTCTCATCCTAGAATAATAAGGGTCATCTATTGAGTCATGCACCTCTTCCAAGATCTCTTTATTAGAAATTGTTTGTCTCTGGACTCGAACTGTCACTTCTACCTATTTTGCTACCTTTTTCTCTGCCTTTGAGAAAAGTTCCTGGTAGTTGGTTCCTTCCTCCCAAGCCTCTCTATTTTCTCTCGTGTTGGCTACCAACCAATGGGATGATGAGGCATATTTATTCTTCCCCTCCTGATAGCTTTCTCACTCGTTCTAATCTGAGTTTCTGGCCATTTTGGGTAGTATCAGTTCTTGCAGTTCACCAAGGGAAATAGGAGGACCATAGAAATTATTCATGCACCTAACTAGACTCAACTTGATCATGATCCTTTCCCAGGTAATTAACCACCTTCATGTTTACCTTGCGTCCAACCCAACTCTAGAGCTTTTGAAATTAAACCCCCACCCCAATCACTTTGCATCGACCAAGTAGTTGGGCCCTCACTATAACGCAACTATGTCACCCACTTATGTCCGACATACTAAGGCCATGCATTCTAATGGGTTTAAAAGGGGATGAGGGCCTAGCCCTCGACCCCTAGTTTATGGTCACATGTTATATCACATAACCCACGCCTATATCTGTGCTAAAGGTTTAAAAATATGTCATGTATATCTTATAGTATAACATTATAACTATATTACAACAAAATAACATCGAAATGTGGGAATATATGGTGGTCAGTGGGGCTTGAACCCTCGACTTGCATCATATATCCCAAACAAATTAACCAATTCCGCTATAAGTGCAGTTTGGTTATGAAACCAACCACCTTATAGTTATTACCAACCATAAAATTTGGAGGTGGTTAAGGGGTATGTGCCCTGTTTAATATCACATATATTGAGGTTGATACAAAGTTAGTTAATGCATATTGGCCTCGTAATTCATGCCCGAGTGTACACAAGTTTTGAGGTTACACCGTAAAGCATGTTGAGGGGTACTATGACGGAATTTTAAGTATTTTATATCAATTTTGCACGATTTTTTTGCCAGAAATCTAAAAATGCACTATATTTATGCATTTGACCAACATGTGAAAAGTTCATTGTAAAATGCAAGCATTTGAGCATTAATAAAAAAGGTCTCTATTAAAAGCAGACCCGAAGAGGTAGCCCAAATTGGGTGAACTCCATTTTTCCAACATGTGCATGTGATTATATTATTGTGGTTCATTTCAACTTCAATTATTTGCAAGTTATTTATCATTAAAGTGGATTTGGTTAGAGAAGTTCTTCACATGTAATTTTCAAAATAGTCAAGTGATCATTTTATTTCAATGATCAAGTAGATGTTTATGTGTATTTAAAATTATCATCATATAAGAATTTTTCGGATCAAGTTGGTATCAGAGCGAGATTTGACAAGTATTTTGAAATTGAATGCTTACAAGAGCTACACTTGAACTTGGTAAAGGAAAAATTACAAGTTATAAGTCCAAAATTGGAAAGAGATTTTGACGACGTAAGATGGCTTCTGAAAAAGGAGAAGAAGAATATCAGCCCATGAGTAATGAAGAGATTAGAGCTACACTTTAATCACTAAAAGAAACAATAGATGAGTTAGAATGAAGAATTAAAAATCCTGCAAGTGTAGAATCTTCGGTAAAACGAGGAGGATGAGGTGAAGGCGGTGGACCTTCAAAGCCCCCTTCCCCTTCCTCATCATTATCATCAGTTTATTCTGAAGCAAGTAAACATTCTTCTCATTGAAATAATTCCTCTAAGAAGACTGAGCATAATCCTCCATTACTAAAATTGGATGTTAAGTTCGAGTTGTCAACCTATGATGGAGAATTGAATGCTGAGAAATTGGACAATTGGTTCAAGAAGAAAGAGTTATATTGCAGGGTTCAAAGGATCATGGATGAGGCTACAAAGATACGGTTAGTTTCTCTTCAACTAAGTGGAACTACCCTAATATGGTGATAGATTAAGATGCAAGTTGATATGGTTCAAAAGGGTAAAGTAATCTCTTCCCGGGATAAGTTTACAAAGGTTATAAGGAAACAATTATATCCACTGACACATACGCAAATGATAATGATCAAGTGGAAACATCTAATATAGGGTAAAGGACATAATATTCAAGCATATACATAGGAATTCAAAAGAAGGAATTATCCCTAGAAATTTCGTTGTATACTCATGAAACTCTTCTTAAGCATATTGATGGCAAGCACTCATATCTTCGTCACACTATTATAATGTTTATCCCTACTATTGGAGCCACCTTTTTCAACTGGTTTAAATGTAATTTTTAAAGTCAAATGTTGGTCTTTAAGTTCTCTTTCACTTCGTGACATTTACAAACTAAAATTTTCAGAAGTCCCAACATGCAAAATACCAAAGGATGTTATGTTTCATAAGTCACCACCTTTTATCGTTAAACGAAAATTTTTACTTTTTGTACCTCGGGATATCACGCTTTGGGAGTTACAAGTCACGAGATTTACAAGCCCCGATGTGAGAGGTCGCGAAAAGTTGTTAAAATCTTACCTCAGGTTAAAGCTAAGAGTAAAATTCTTTAAACCCCAGTCGAGTGGTGTCGGGATTTTGTGTCTCGGCGTTCATTCTCTCCAAAAGCGTCACCTTCATAACTCTGATAGGTGAAGCCACGAAGACTTTTACATAAGTAACCTGGGTTAGTGTTGGGGGTGGTTAGTTTTGACCATGGTTAAAGCCTATCAGGATTTTGCGACTCAGCGTATGCGCCCCCCAAAAGCTATACTTTTGAAACCCTGAGTGGCGAAGTCGCGATATTGCTCAAATATTAATTAATTAAAACACTTAATCGGGTTTATCTTCTAGTTTAAATAGATCACATCATCGCGATCTCAGTATTTTTCGACTCGACATACGCTCCTCTTGGAAACTATACCTTCGAAGCCCCGAGTCGCGAAGTCGCGATATAAATTAAAACATGATTAATTAAACACTTAATCCTATTTACATTCTTGCTTAACTAAATCCAATCATCCCAATCTCGAATTATAGAGGCTCGAAAGGTTAGAGTGAAAACTCTCGATAAGGTGAACGTTGAAAGGTTGATTAAATTTTAAGAAAGCCTGATTAAAGAAGCTAAGTGACCTTAATCAATGTTTAATGCAAATAATAATATGCATAGTCTATGAGGTAAATTTAAATTTTCCTTACACCAACTTGTGTCACGAACCGTCGAAATTTATGGCATTAATTGGAAATGAGGCTAAGCGACAAGTAAGGATATGGTTTTTATTGCTAAATCTGTCTCTAAAATTGATTTGATCGTTCTATTCATAAGGACATCGAGGTTTTAAATGGTCGAAGATATAGATTTATTTTTCTTCAGTGTCACAAAGCTCATTTCTATTTTACGTAGAGAAACTTTCCTCCGCAAACTGATTTCTGTATGTATACATATTTTTATTGTAGGAGAGCTAAATCATAATCCCCCTTCATGGCTCCACAAAAAGAATTCAAGGCAAGTGCTGAGATTTCAGGGCAAGGCTCAAATAACATTTTTGATACTTTACCCCGAAGCGTTGATTTAGTCAGAACCTGGTCATATATTTATGAGATTCCGCAGTATGAATTGGTAGACTGTTCAGATGATTCCAGTGACAATGAGAAGGACGACCTAGCCACCAAATACAAGATCATTGTCCAAGCAGAAATGCATAAAGTAGCAGCCAGGCCACGTCTGCTTCCTTACTATGATATGATCCGATGGGCGCTAGACCATGTAGATATCCCAACCAGAACCATCGTCAACAAGCAGAAGGTCACTATTGGGACCTTTAGACTGGAACAATTACAGGTGATGTACAAGTTGCCACCCACGTCGAATTTCACATACAATGTCGATTTTCTTGAGGATTTTAAACAAAAGGAATGCAAGAAATACGACAAAAGCTTATCTGATTTGATCAAGGATTGGGTCTCACACCCCGCGAAGTTCAGGGCCGATAGAAACGGAATTTATTCCATATCTTCTTTGGAACCATAGTTCAAATACATAGCAATGATGACCTGTAGATTGTATGGGAGGGAAGACACCACACATTTTTTCCTCCCATGGGTGCCTCTGATACATACAGTGGTGGAAGGTTGTTCCTTTGACTGGGCCAAACTGTTGTCAGATAGTCTGAACAGTCGAATTATAGAGGGTGAGTGGGAAGGCCGCTTCATTCTTTATGTCTGCATACATCATGGATGTCGTCTGTTTCGTGACACCTTTTCCCTTAATGAGCTGGAGCTGGGCTCCATCGGATGCTGAGCCTATCCACATCTACCATTCAAAGCTTTGGGAAGACAAGGCTTCAGATTTCATATATGAAATTTTCAATTGGGTAATGGTACCGATGCATGTTTCCATCTTCGATAATCCACCACCCAGGATCTCAGATAGCATCATGGCCAATTTGAGCAGTATGGCTGACTGGTACGTGGAGGAAGAATTTTCATACATCAGGGTTTTCGGTGCTTCTTTCCCTCCACATGCTCTACCATTATTTATACCCAATAGGTTGGCTTGTTGTGAGATCGCCAAGAAAACCGTGATTAGTGGTGTAAGCAAAGAGCTTAAGGGATATTTGAAGAAGGTATGGCCACCATTCCCTATTCATTTGAACACCTATTGTTTATTAGATTTCGAGCATGCAAAGGCTGAAGCAGTAGCCTTGGAAGATATTAAATTGGTTCACATTAAATTTAAGAAACACGACCCACACAGGGTCATGAGTAATCACTTGGCTAGTTGTGGCCTCAAAAGGTTTGAGCACAAGAATTCACCTCATGATGACATTTTTCGAGGCGCGAGATCTTATGCCGAGGTTTTGGCTCAGATATAAGCCATGTCGCCCGAGGAGAGGGCCGATGTGTTCAAATTCAAGAACATCGGCAAAGATGCCTTCCCCCAATATTACGGGGTGAGAATACAATGATCGTAGAGGTGCAGAAAACAAAATCCGAAGGATCCAAAGATTCAGCACCCGACCGAGAAGAACACCAGGACAAGAAAGAGCAAATTGGGGGCCCGAAACAGGAAGCCGAGACGTCCTACCCTCTGAGGGAGCCAACCTTGGTTGTTACTCTAGGGAAATCATCTAAGCAGGTCGGCAATCCCATCATTTCTATTACCCCCCTACAATCCACGAAAGGGGTCCTAGACACAGGGTGGGTTTTCGGCAAAGAATTGACGCCCATAACAACGGAAGAGATACCCCTAAATGAATTATTCTTTGATAAGAAGAGAAAGGTTGTCGTGAAACAGGAATTTTATCAAGAGGCAGGTAAGGTAGCCAAGAAATTTAAAATCTTAGCTGATGGAAAAGAGGTGAAGAAGCAAGAATTTGCGACTCAAATAGCAGGAACATTGGGGGCTTTTTCTACAGCCAACCAATATTTATTCGGGACCCTAAAGGATCAGCTGAAGTAAAAAAATCATTTGATCAAAACATTAGAGGATAAACTAGCTACAGCAGATGTCGCTGCCAAAGATCAGGTGAATACAGGTTTGGAACAATCTAGAGTAGCTGATCAAAAGGAAATTGAGCGGCTTAAAGCCGACCTCGAACAGACATAGCTAATGGCTCAGACAAGTCATACATAGGTAGGCCAGCAAGGAGAATTGATAGAGCAACTACAAGCCAAATTAGACTTCGCTGAAAGACAAGTAATCGATATCGAGATATTTCAATCCCAAGCTATAGAGATCAGAAAAAGAGTGTCGGCAACTCAACAAGGCCTACTTGCTAAGGTAGAAACGATTCAAAACAACTTCCAACTTATTGATCGAGTATTGGAAAACCTCACTCTCAGCGAAAAAGATGATGGGGCGGCCCGAGTTGCTTTCCAGGAGGCTATTATAGCCACAACGAGAAGGGAAACATGCAGTAGTTCCAGGTTTTCTATCTCGGAGCAGACCCAAGGTAACATCTTGTTGAAAGAATGTGAGCGTGACATATTTGAAGGTAGACAACAAGCTAGAGAGATAATAAAATCTTGTGAAGAAACCTTCGGTTTTCTAGATGGAAGTTGGTTGGGTTCTGATGATGAAGGCAGCACTGAAACACTGGTCCAAATCAATACAGCCAAGCATCTTCTCAGGATCAAGGAAAATGAAGAAAGAGAATTGGCTGAAATATCACAAATAACCCAGACGGACATAGTCCAAATAGATAAATGGCTGATTAAACCGAGTGTACAATTATGTTCTATTAGCGCCAAAGACCAATAGGTGGAGGGAAAGTTGCCAAAATTGGCGAAGGATTGTTACACTTTCAAGGTCAACAATCAAGCAGAACCTTCTAAGTTAATATCCCAGCTGGTGGAGAAGTGCGTCATTTGCATGGAGCATGCGAAGAGGCAGGTTTCCGGTACCAAATAGGGACAGAAACCAAGAATTGAAATGATTAATCTCCTTTGTTGTAACCAAAAACCTCTGGAACATTTGAGATTCCATACCATAGAAATTTTTATAAATATACATTTTGTAGAAAGAACAAGGGTTGGACCTATTTTGGTTGATTGTAATAGAGACTCTCCTTTTTGAATATTAATACAAAGCAAATCCAAAGACTCCTGATTCCGTCAAGACTGTGTTATGAGTTTGTTTCCTCTCTTTTTTCTTGTTCAATTTCATTTCGCACATATATGTTTGATGAGTGTTACACTGCAATTTAGTAAAACCTCTACTGTGTTGATTAATTTTAATTGTCTATAAAGTTTATAGTTTTTCCTCTGTATCGAGTATCAGCAGGTACAAGACCTGTGGACTCATTAAATTTTCATATTTTATGCATTCGTCAGATTTCTTCTCACCTTTTTCTTCTTCTGTTTCTAGGGCGAGATTCTCCCTTGATAGGAGCCTCGTATTATAAGCAACTTTATGTTTTTCTCGCATTTTCGCACACACCACTTATTTACTAGATAACACAGTTATGGGAAAAGGCCTTTGGTTTGTAACTTATCTTTAACAATAAATTAGATAGTTCTCTTTTATACGATCAAATTGAGACAACATTTAAAACTTTGAAACTTTCTTTTAATTTTACTGTTCCTCTATGAATGTTCCCATTGTAAGACAACCTAACATTGAGCCTGGTTTATCGGACCAAACACATATTGCTTTGAACCTTTTCGATACTATTCTTAAAACAGCCAATACCCGGGTAGAACTTGAGCATTCGTGGGCTGTGATTGAGCGGGATATAAACATCCAAGAACAGTGGGAGGCTAGACAACGACAACCTAGAAATCAACCTTAACTTCATTTCCCGAAGGTTGATGCTTTCCCTTTCCTTACCCTTTACTCACTTTCAGATTCCTAGACACTGTACTTTCTAAGACTTAAGTACAAACTATGGAACAACATTTTTTTGGCGTCGTTGTCGGGGACGAAGTTACAAAACCTTTTCCCTGGGAAGAACGACATTCTCACAAGTTTCACCCTTTGATAGTGAACAAAGAGTGAACATCCTTTAAAGGCTTTTCTTATCTTTCACTTGGCGACTCCATGTTTAAATAAGCTAGCATCCGGTCGAAGGAATACCAGACTAACCCAGAGGGAAAACAGACCACGCATGTTTCTAATCCTGAAAAAATACTGAAAACTAGAGGTTCCCTTAAACCAACTACTACAGTCTATCATCTTAAGTACCCACAACCCAAGATCAAAAGTTCGTTTGAAACTTCAACTTTTCTCATTTCCCCTCACAAAACCATCAATCCAATTTTAGCTCTCTCTAAGACTAAAAGTGAAACCCTTTTGATAACCTCTGACGTATACAGAGGTAAAAGACCTGTAGTGGATTTATCAGAGATCGATATCCCGCCAACTTTTTAGTTAGATCTCACAACCTCACCAAATCTCGGAGAGTATACCTTACACTCAGATTACACGCTCGCAGGTTCCCCTAATTACATTTCTTGCAAATCCGAAGAGCCAAGTCCTCGCATCACTTATCACCCGTCTTTGGTTTTCTCGTCTCACGAAGAAGCTAAAGATTCTCTTTTAGTGTTCCAAAACCCTCTATACAATACACCATTTCCCTATCCAATAGTACCAATGGTAGCCGTCAGAGGAGGAGGTGGAGGGGTTTTCAGAGGTGGAGGAGTTTTAGGAGGTGGTGGGGCTCCAGGAGGAGGAGTAGGAGGCCAAGGGCCTCTCCCCCCTCCCAGATTTTTCGCTAAAGTGGCTACAAGATATGCGCCTTTGGTTCTACTTGTCCCTCTTCATGACCTTCCGAAAATTATATAAAAAACTTACCTAAGTTTACAGGAGAAGGAGACTTGATCGTAGTCAAACATATAAACTTCTTCGATCAGTTCGTGGATATCCTAGGTCTTGAACACGAAGACGTGTATTCAAGGATTTTTGTTCAAACTTTCGAGGGACAGGTACGAACCTAGTTTCAAAGCCTACCCACAGGGTCAATATTATCCTACGATGCTCTAGAAGATGCCTTCCTTAGGCAATGGGGCGAAAAGAAAGACCACTTGTATTATTTAACCGAGTTCGGATCTTTAAAGAAAAAGAATTCGGAAGCAGTTATGGAATTTATTCAAATATTTAATAAGCTGTATAATAAAATCCCAGCCGAAATTAAACCATCCCAACCTGCAGCCAAAGTAACCTTCGTGGGAGATTTTGAACCTGATTTCGCTCTTCTCTTAAGAGAAAGAAGAGGGGCTACCCTAACTCGAATGCAGGATGATGTTGTAGAAATCGAATCTAACATGATGGCTTCTGGCAAGTTGAAAACTAAGGTAGAAACAAGAAACCGAGAACCCAGATGTTTCAGGGAACAAGTCGGACCCTCAGGGTCTAATAGATCCATAGACGATAAAATGGATGATATGGCTAGGATAATTAAGGAATTGTCGAATAAAATTTCTAGGATGGAACTGGATCAATCGAAGGCTGATCCTTTCGTTAAAAGAGAATTCAGGAGAAACCCCAACCTTCAAAATCAACAAAGACAGACTAAAAATGAAGATCAGAAAATTCAAACCCCTTTAAAAAATGAAAATTTTATAGGAGGAAATGACCTAAAAGATTTTGAGGGTCTGGAAGAAGATGTGACAAATTTGGGTGACGACTGCACTTAGCCTTATGTAACTAAAGAAGATTACGAGAAGTCTTTAAACAAACAACAACCCTCAGATACAGATGATGACATAAACAATATAGATGTCCCTGACCATCAAGAAGTAACTAATTCAATAATGGCTGAAGTCCAACCTAGGTATAACCTGAGGTCTAAAAACAAACCTGCGTTGATTTCTCAACCCAGGAAAATTCTCCCTAGAGGTGAAGTATATGTGCCCACCCCAAAGGAGACCGAAACATCTAAAGGGACTAACTTATTAGATCCAAAGACGAAGGAGGTTGAGACCCAGACAAAGGAGATCAAGATAGTCGATACACAGACACCAGTAATTAAGATCACGAGTAATAAATCAGCTCAGACAAATAAGTTGGAGAAGAAAGAGTCCGAGATTTCAACCAGAGAAACAGACAAAGGTAGTGGCAGTTTTAGTTTTGAAAATGAGATAAATAGGATCAAAATATCGATCCCTCTGGTTGAATTAGCAAAGAATCTTGCATATCATAAATAGATAACCAAAGTGATAGGTTGTTCAGATCAAGAAATTCAATCCGACGTGATAAACTTGGAATATGATAAGCCCAATATCACTTTTGGTCCACATTTCGATGGTGCAGAGACATCGTTGCTCCTTTCTATATCACCTTAAATGTGCATGATCAACTGTTGCATAACTGCAAGCTAGACTCTGGAGCCTCACATAACCTGATGCCCAAAACTATTATGGATAGACTAGGCCTCAATATCACCAGACCTTATGGATATATCTACTCTTTCAATTCGAGAAGAGTTAAGTGCATGGGTATGATAAAATATTTAGCAGTCACCCTTGCACAGGTCCCAATCAAAAGCGTCTTGATGGATGTAGTTATTGCTGATATTCCCACAAAGTATGGCTTACTACTATCAAGGTCATGGGGAGCCAAACTTGAGGAGTCCCTCCAACTCGACATGACTTACGCCACAATTCCTGTGTTTGGTGGACAACTTACTCAATTATACAGGGAAACGAGGTTAGCCTATACAGTGAGCGATCCTCAGAATCCTAACAATTTTCCTGTTTACATTGCGCATCAAGATCTAGGAAATTGTATTTTGTCTTTTGATGATGGTCTAGATAGTTACACAAAGGAAAATTACATATATGAGAAAGAATAAGAAAATATGCATAGCACTGGGATCTGGAAAATGTTTTTTGATGGTGCCCTGTCATGTGAAGGAGCAGGTGCAGGGGTACTTTTTGTGGCACCTGAAAACAAATTTGTTGTTCCTTTCTCTTACAGGCTTCAATGGGATATAGACTACACCAACAATGTATGTGAGTATGAAGCCTTAATATTAGGATTGGAAGCTGCCAAGAAGCTAAACATAAAGAACCTGGAAGTATATGGAGACACAGAGTTGATAGTCAAACAGATAAATCGACAATATCAGGCCAAGCACCTGAGATTGAGATTGTACAGAAATTGTGCCTGGGATCTAATGGAAAATTTCTTCTCATCTGTAAATATCCACGTCATCCCACGTGCCGAAAATTTGCAAGCCGACTCGTTAGCCAAGGCAGCCTTGATGTTCACTCCCCCTACTTCTTTTAAATTGAAGTACCACATAGAGGTAAGGCACCAGCCATCCATCTCAAACAACATACAACACTGGTAGGTTTTTGAGGATGACGAACAGATCAAGAAATTCCTCGAAGCAGTAGGAAACTTCTCTGAAACTCACATTGATCAAGAGAATCAAAATGATCACATATGGATCATGCAAGAAGGAGAGGACCCTCAAGAGTTCTAGGAAAAGATTGCAAATCATCGCATGCTGGTTCTAAAGAACAATCAGATTCTAAAAGGACTGATTCCTCTGGAAAGATTGTTCGATAAGAATGACATACCCTTGAAATCCACCCTACAACCCCAACCAGAGGAGGTTGAAGACTGCGATGTAGGGACCAAAGAAGAACCTAGGATGGTAAAAATATCTAAGTAGCTTCCTCCTAAGGTAAAAATCAAGTATAAAGACTTTCTCGGACAGTATAAAGATGTTTTCGCTTGGTCTTACAAAGAGATGAGAACTTAGGACACCACTCTAATCGAACACAAGATACCCCTAAAACCTGGTGTTAAACCCTTTCGACAAAAACTCAGACAGATCAACCCTATTTTATTACCTGTGGTTGAAAATGAAGTTAAAAAGCTCTTGGATGAAAAAATAATAGTACCTCTGAGATATTCCGATCGGGTATCAAACCTGGTCTCGGTCAAAAAGAAGAGTAGGGATATTAGACTGTGTGTGGACTTTAGAAATCTAAATAAGTCCTCCCTCAAAGATAACTACCCTCTACCCAAAATGGATCACGTTTTAGAAAAGGTAGTTGGGGCAAACAGGATGTCAATGATCGACATGTTCTCTGGGTATAATCAAATCGTCGTAAGTGAACTAAATAAAGAGAAAACAACTTTCACTACCCTTTGGGGTACTTTTATGTATGATAAAATGACTTTTGGTTTAATGAATGTAGGTGCTACCTTCCAACGTGCTATGAACATTGCTTTCATCGGCGAAAGGGATAAATTTGTGGTACATCTCAAGCGGACATTTGAGAAATGTCGTATGTTTGGTCTGTCTTTGAATCCCAAAAAGTCCCACTTCGCCATGCAAGAAGGTAAACTCTTGGGCCATATTGTGTCTCAAGACGGTATTAAAATCTATCCTAAAAGAGTTGAGGCTATAGATACTATAAATATTCTGAGGAATGTAAAAGAAACTCAGTGATTTTTAGGAAAAATAAATTTTTTGAGGAGATTTATTCTGAACTTTGCCGAAATCATGAAATTGATCATAGATATGCTAAAGAAAAACAGTGAAGTGAAATGGACAGCAGAAGCTAAATTGGTGTTTGCACACATCAAGAGGGTCATAAGCGAGGCACCTGTACTGGCAAGCCCTGATTATCAAAAAGATTTTCTTATTTTTTCGTTCGCCTCCGAACACACAATCGTCGCGGTACTCCTCCAGAAAAACGAAGAGGGTTTCGAACAGCTGATAGCCTTTTTTAGCAAGAGTCTCAGAGACGCAGAACTTAAATATGATATAATGGAAAATGAAGCGTACGCTATGGTGAAGGCATTAAAAGCATTCAGAACCTATGTGTTGCATTCCAAGATAATTGCGTATGTACCTACCAATTCTGTAAAGGATATTTTGGTTCAATCTGACAGTGATGGAAGAAGGGGATGTTGGCTTGCCAAAATTCAAGAATTCCACTTGGAGATAAAACCAACGAAAGTGGTAAAAGGACAAGGCTTGGCCAAACTCTTAGCAGAATCAAATTTTAGAGCTCTCAGTATAAATGGCCTACAAGGATATGAAGAAGGTGTGGACATGAACGAGTGTGATGAGCCAACAAGCGTGATCAGAATCGAAGATAAGCTTGTCTCATCAGACTGGTACAAAAACATAGTGTCATACCTGATGAAATTGAAATGCCCGAGTGATTTATCCCCATCCAAAGCCAGAACGTTGAAATTACATGCAGTCAAATATTGTATATCCGAAAATCAATTGTATTGGAAGGACCCACTAGGTTTCCTGTTGGTCTGTTTAGTTGAATCATAAACAGAGAGGGTCATAAGTGAATTTCACGAGGGTGTCTGTGGGGGACATCACACTTGGAGGGAGACAGCTTATAATATCCTAAGGGCAGGGTATTATTGGCCAAAACTTTTCTCAGACGTAAATGCCAAAGTTAGAGCCTGTAACCCGTGCCAACTGTTTGCAGGAAAGCATAAACTCCCAGCGCTACCACTAGTTTCGTTCAAAGCGGAGGCTCCTTTCCAGCAATGGGGGATAAATTTTATAGGTGAAATTAACCCCCATTCTAGCGCTCAACACAAATGGATCCTGACTGCCATGGATTACTTCACTAAATGGGTGGAGGCTATTCCAACTAGAAGGGAAACACATTCGGTGGTAATAGACTTCCTAGAAAACAACATTTTGTCAAGATTTGGCTGCCCCCAAAAAATAGTCACAAATAATGCCCAAGCTTTCAAATCTATGGCTATGATCAATTTTTGCCAGAAATACAATATCGTACTTGGTCATTCTACGACTTATTATCCCCCAAAAAATGGATTAGTCAAGTCTTCAAACAAGATTCTGATAAATGTAATTAAGAAAGTGTTGGACGATAATAACAAATCTTGGCATGTGCATCTGAAATATGCCTTATGGGCAAATCGGATAGGCACGAAGAAATCTATCGGCACCTCGCCTTTCCAAATGGTGTACGGGACCGATGTGGTACTACCAATAAATCTAGCGCTCCCCATGATGAAATTATGGCAAGATGAGAAAGAAGAACCGAATCATGTTACCAGAAGGATAAATCAACTAATTGAAGTGCAACAACACCGGGTCAAAATAGACGAAAGGTTGCAGAAATACCAAGATGATATGAAAACGTTATTTGACCATAAGGCAAAAGACAGAGAGTTTATCCCAGGCCATTTCGTCTTGAGATGGGATGCTAGGAAGGAAGACTCAGCGAAACACGGTAAATTTGATCATATTTGGTATGGACCTTTTAGAGTCGCAGCTCTCGAAGGAAAGAATTCGTTTCTATTAGAAAATCTGGACGGTAAAATCTTCAATGCCTGTGTCAACGGGCATTATTTAAAACATTATATGCAATAACTGGTTACCAAAAAAATTTCCACTGTATATATTGGTTTGTGTTTTCTTTTTATTTCATAATTTCTTTTTGGTAAGTGCACTTTCACCAATAATTAATCAGGTCAGTGATTTTTGTAGAAATAGAAATACGGAATTTTCAATACATTCAATATATATATATATATATATATATATATATATATACTTTTCGTATTTTTTCCCTTCAGGATTTCGGGTTGCAGCCCAAATGAGCGAAAGGGGTAAAAAGAAGGTCATATATCGGAAAATAAATTTGCCAAAACAAGTGATAAAAAAGGTTTTCTGTTATTATAAAATGGTAAGGTAAAGGTATGAATTCCTGAGAATTTTATGTTTCTAACAAAGATTTTCAAAACGCCACAATGGTCTCATGAATATAATGTTTTCGCTTGAATGGTTATTAAAAGAAAAACTACTCACTCTGGATCCTAAGAATTTTCACTTAAAATAAAGATAGGAGGTAGTTAAAATAAGAAGAGAATGTAAAGCCTCTCTGAAAGGGGTTTTCAGGAGTCAGTGTTAATGTTTGACCCTTGTCTTTCAGTTTACAGACCTCTATCCGACACCCTTCTTTCTGTTTTCAGATATTACCTTCTTGAAAGGCCAAACATCTTTCTGAGTTTGCATACAGGGGAAGAAGAGATTATGTCTTAACTTTGAAAGCTGCAAAGCAGATTTTGGAAAGTAAGTTGGTCTTTACAACTCCTTAGCCTCTTACTAAACAAAGTGATGCATAGGTTGATCCTGACTATTTTAGGTTTTTCAACAGTTTCGAAATATTGAGGCTTGCTCAAAGGAAGACCCCTAGAAATAATTTCTCCCCTGCTTCTCTGTGGGCTAAGGTATGGTGAAATTTAAGGGAGGGTTGGTACTGAGTAATTAAAGTAAGTTGACAGACCTCCATTGCAAAATATTACACAGATATCACCCCTCGTACAAACTGATTGCCCCCACTTCGTGTTCAAAAAAGTAAATTATACGACAAATGGTGAAAGGAAAATTATATTTAATTGTCCATCTAGTCCAAAAAGACAATGAAAGGAAAATCAGAAATGATTGCCCTCATCTCAGCATTTAAATGCATATATATATTTCGAAGTGGTGAAAGGAAATTTAGTAAAAAGGGCTAGATAACTTCACCGGGGTACTGAACAGGCTCGCTGGCAGTGAAGCAATGTCTGAGATATCTGTAAGGCTATTATACGTGAATCTCACTCTACTCTGGTAACCAATTTTTCTCGAAACCGGTTCTACATCCTAAGTTCAGACAGGGCTCCCCGATTAAAAACATGTAATGAACTTCGTATGATGCAAACCAAAAGCCACAAGATCTATTGGATTTCCTAGCATTGTCTTGATTGTCCAAATGCAGACCTAAATTCAGAAAAGAGAAAGAGAAAGTCGTGAAAGGGACTACAGCTGAGTGTGAAACGTATTTGAGTTTTGAAAAGATTTTCGCAAGTAAAAGATGAAATCTATTTTTCCCTCTGTATCCTTTTCCTAGGAACAATTTTCGCTGGAATAAATCCATTGACTCCATTTACCCAATACAGGCACGTGGTCTAATGTTCTTCCCATCTTATAGGAACACAGGATCCCTAGTTGGAGCCTATGTTGGAGCTACCTTTTTCAACTGGTTTAAATGTAATTTTTAAAGTCAATTGTTGGTCTTTAAGTTCTCTTTCACTTCGTGACATTTACAAACTAAAATTTTTAGTAGTCCCAACATGCAAAATACCGAAGGATGTTATGTTTCATAAGTCACCACCTTTTATCGTTAAACGAGAATTTTTACTTTTTGTACCTCGGGATATCGCACTTCGGGAGTAACAAGTCACAATATTTACAAGCCCCGATGTGCGAGGTCGCAAAAATTTGTTAAAAGCTTACCTCAGGTTAAAGCTAAGAGTAAAATTCTTTAAACCCCAGTCGAGTGCTGTCAGGATTTCGCGTCTCGGCGTTCACTCTCTCCAAAAGCGTTACCGTCATAACTCTGATAGGTGAAGCCACGAAGACTTTTACATAAGTAACTCGGGTTAGTGTCGGGGGTGGTTAGTTTTGACCATAGTTAAAGCTTGTCGAGATTTCGCGACTCGACGTATGCACCCCCCAAAAGCTATACCTTCGAAACCCCGAGTGGCGAAGTCGCGATATTGCTCAAATATTAATTAATTAAAACACTTAATCCGGTTTATCTTCTAGTTTAAATAAATCATATCATCGCAATCTCGGGATTTCACGATTCGGCATACGCTCCTCCCAGAAACTATACCTTCAAAGCCTCGAGTTGCGAAGTCGCGATATAAATTAAAACATGATTAATTAAACACTTAATCATGTTTACGTTCTTGCTTAACTAAATCCAATCATCACGATCTCAGGTTTTAGAGGCTCGAAAGGTTAGAGTGAAAAATCTCGATAAGGCGAACGTCGAAAGGTTGATTAAATTTTAAGAAAGCCCGATTAAAGAAGCTAAGTGAGCTTAATCAGTGTTTAATGCAAATAATAATATGCATAGTCTATGAGGTAAATTTAAATTTTCCTTACGCCAACTTGTGTCACGAACCGTCGAAATTTATGGCATTAATTGGAAATGAGGCAAAGTGACAAGTAAGGATATGGTTTTATTGCTAAATATGTCTCTAAAATTGATTTGACCATTCTATTCATAAGGACATCGAGGTTTTAAATGGTCAAAGATATAGATTTATTTTTCTTTAGTGTCACAAAGCTCATTTCTATTTTACGCAGAGAAACTTTCCTTAGCAAACTGATTTCTATATGTATACATATTTTTATCGCAGGAGAGATAAATCAGAATTCCCCGTCATGGCCCCACGAAAAGTGTCCAAGGCAAGTGCTAAGATTTCAGGGCAAGGCTCAGATAATGTTTCTGATACTTCACCCCGAAGCATTGATTCAGTCAAAACCTGGTCGTATATTTTTGAGATTCTGCAGTCCGAATTGGTAGACTGTTCAGATGATTCTAGTGACAATGAGAAGGACGACCTGCCCACCAAATACAAGATTGTTGTCCAAGTAGAAATGCATAAAGTAGCGGCCAGGCCACGTATGCCTCCTTACTATGATATGATCCGATGGGCGCTAAACCATGTAGATATCCCAACCAGAACCATCGTCAATGAGCAGAAGGTCACTATTGGGACCTTTAGACTGAAACAATTACAGGCGATGTACAAGTTGCCACCCACATCAAATTTCACATACAATGCCGAGTTTCTTGAGCATTTTAAATAGAAGGAATGTGAGCAATATAGAAAAAGCTTATCTGATTTGATCAAGGATTGGGTCTCACACCCCATGAAGTTCAGGGCCGATAGCAACGGAATTTATTCCATATCTTCTTTGGAACCACAGTTCAAATACATAGCAATGATGACCTGTAGATTGTATGGGAGGGAAGACACCACACATTTTTTCCTCCCATGGGTGCCTCTTATACATGCAGTGGCGGAAAGTTGTTCCTTCGACTTGGCCAAACTGTTGTTCGAAAGTCTGACCAGTTGGATTACAGAGTATTGGATGCAGAGGGTGAGCAGGAAGGCCGCTTCATTCTTTATGTCTGCATACATCATGGACATCATGTGTTTCGTGACGCCTTTTCCCTTAATGAGCTAGAGCTGGGCTCCATCGAATGTTGAGCCTATCCACATCTACCATTCAAAGCTTTGGGAAGACAAGGCTTCAGATTTCATTTATGAAATTTTCGATTGGGTAATGGTATCGATGCATGTCACCATCTTCGATAATCCACCACCCAGGATCTCATATAGCATCGCGACCAATTTGAGCAGTATGGTCGACTGGTATGTGGAGGAAGAATTTTCATACATCAGGGTTTTTGGCGCGTCTGTCCCTCCACATGCTCTACCATTATTTATACGTGATAGGCTAGCTTGTCGCGATATCGTCAGGAAAACCATGATTGGTGGCGTAAGCAAAGAACTTAAGGGATATTCGAAGAAGTTATGGCCACCATTCCCTATTCATTTGAACATATATTCTTTATTAGATTTCGGGCATGCAAAGGTTGAAGCAGCAGCCTTGGAAGATATTAAATTGGTTCACATTGAATTTAAGAAACACAACCCACACAGGGTTGCGAGTAATCACTTGGCTAGTTGTGGCCTTAAAAGGTTTGAGCACAAGAATTCACCTCATGATGACATTTTTCGAGGTGCGAGATCTTATGCCGAGATTTTGGCTCGGATACAAGCCCTGTCGCCCAAGGAGAGGGCCGATGTGTTCAAATTCCAAGAACATTGGTGGAGTTTCCTTCCCCCAGTATTACAGGGTGAGAATACAACGACCGTAGAGGTGCAAAAAATGGAAGCCGAAGGCTCCAAAGATTCAGCACCCAGCCAAGAAGAACACTAGGACAAGAAAGAGAAAACTGGGGGCCTGAAACAGGAAGCTTAGACATCCTACCCTCCGAGCGAGCCAACCTCAGTTGTTACTCCAGGGAAATCATCTAAGCAGGTCAACAATCCCATCATTTATATTACCCCCCTACAGTCCACGAAAGGGGTCCTAGACGCAGGGTGGGTTTTCGGTGAAGAATTGACGCCCATAACAATGGAAGAGCTACCCCTGAATGAATTCTTCTTTGATAAGAAGAGAAAGGCTGTCGTGAAACAGAAATTTTATCAAGAGGCAGGTAAGGTAGCCAAAAAATTTAAAATCTTAGCTGATGGAAAAGAGGTGAAGAAGCAAGAATTTGCGACTCAAATAGCAGGAACATTGGGGTCTTTCGCTACAGCCAACCAATATTTAGTCGGGACCCTAAAGGATCAGCTAAAGCGAAAAAATAGTTTGATCAAAACATTAGAGGCTAAACTAGCTACAGCAGAGGCTGCTGCCAAAGATCAGGCGAATACAAGTTTGGAACAAGCTAGAGTAGTTGATCAAAAGGAAATTGAGCGGCTCAAAGCCGACCTCAAATAGACACAGCTGATTGCTCAGACAAGTGAGACACAGGTAGGCCAGCAAGGAGAATTGATAGAGCAACTACAAGCCAAATTAGACTCCGCCGAAAGCCAAGTAATCGATATTGAGATATTTCAATCCCAAGCTATAGAGATCAGAAAAAGAGTTTCGGCAGCTCAACAAGGCCTACTTGCTAAGGTAGAAATGATTCAAAACAACTGCCAACTCATTGATCGAGTATTGGAAAACCTCACTCTCAGAGAAAAAGATGCTGGGGCGGCCCGAGTTGCTTTCCAGGAGGCTATTATAGCCACGATGAGAAGGGAAACATGCAGTAGTTCCAAGTTTTCTATCTCAGAGAAGACCCGAGGTAACATCTTGTTGAAAGAATGGGAGTGTGACATATCCGAAAGCAGAAAACAAGCTAGAGAGATAATAAAATCTTGTGAAGAAACCTTCGGTTTTCTAGATGGAAGTTGGTTGGGTTCCGATGATGAAGGCAACACTGAAACACTGGGCCAAATCAATACAGCCAAGCATCTTCTCAGGATCAAGGAAAATGAAGAAAGAGAATTGGCTGAAATATCACTAATAACCCAGATGGACATAGTCCAAATAGATAAATGGCTGATTAAACCTAGTGTACAATTATGTTCTATCAGTGCCAAAGACCAATAGGTGGAGGGAAAGTTGCCAAAATTGGTGAAGGATTGTTACACTTTCGAGGCCAACAATCAAGCTAAACCTTCTAAGTTAATATCCCAGCTGGTGGAAAAGTGCGTCATTTGCACGGAGCATGTGAAGAGGCAGGTTTGCGGTACCAAATAGGGACAGAAACCAAGAATTGAAATGATTAATCTCCTTTGTTGTAACCAAAAACCTCTGGAACGTTTGAGATTCCATATCATAGAAATTTGTATAAATATACATTTTGTAGAAAGAAAAAGGGTTGGACCTATTTTGGTCGATTGTAATAGAGACTCTCCTTTTTGAATATTAATACAAAGAAAATCCGAAGAATCCTGATTTCGTCAAGACTGTGTTATGAGTTTGTTTCCTCTCTATTTTCTTGTTCAATTTCATTTCGCACATATATGTTTGATGAATGTTACACTGCAATTTAGTAAAACCTCTACTATGGTGATTAATTTTAATTGTCTATAAAGTTTATAGTTTTTCCTCTGTATTGACTATCAGCAGGTACAAGACCTGTGGACTCATTAGATTTTCATATTTTATGCATTCGTCAGATTTCTTCTCACCTTTTTCTTCTTCTGTTTACAGGGCGAGATTCTCCCTTGATAGGAGCCTCGTATTATAAACAGCTTTATGTTTTTCTCACATTTTAATACACACCACTTATTTACTAGATAACACAGTTACGGGAAAAGGCCTTTGGTTTGTAACTTATCTTTAACAATAAATCAGATAGTTCTCTTTTATACTATCAAATTGAGACAACATTTAAAACTTTGAAACTTTCTTTTAATTTTATTGTTCCTCTATGATTGTTCCCATTGTAAGACAACCTAACATTGAGCCCGGTTTATCGGACCAAACACATATCGCTTTGAACCTTTTCGATACTACTCTTAAAACAGCCAATACCCGAGTAGAACTTGAGCGTTCGTGGGCTGGGATTGAGCAGGATATAAACATCTAGGAACAGTTGGAGGCTAGACACAACAACCTGGAAATTAGCCTTAGCTTCATTTCCCGAAGGTTGATGCTTTCCCTTTCCTTACCCTTTACTCACTTTCGGATGCCTAGACACTGTACTTTCTAAGCCTTAAGTACAGATTCTGGAACAACACCTACTAACATTGATAAGGTGTTAGTACAAGCTACACATCTAGAGGCTAGTAAGGGTAAGCATGCAAGCTAAGATAAGAATCCATTCAAGTTTGAGAAGAAACCAAAAGGTAAATGGAAGAGTAAGAAATCAGCCACACTGAAGAAAGTTGAGGGAAGACCTACATGTTCCCACTATAAGAGAATGGGACATGATGAATCACAGTGTTAGAAGATCCATATAGATCTACAAACAAAGAAATTCAAGGATAAAGGGAAGCAGAAGACTATTGCATCAACTCATCAATATCTAGGGTTAGATTTTGGAGATGAATCTAAGATCATGGCCATAGGAAGAAAAGATATATCAGCTATCAAATCAAATTCTTCAGTTCAATCTGCCAAGATATAAAGTTATATTTTTTAGAAGAAAAGGAGCGAGCTTTTTCATGTCAGAGTTATAGTCAAGCATACTAAGGTAGATACTTTATTTGGCAGTGGATCTGAAGTTAACCTAATATATGAAGCAATTGTTAAGAAGCTGGGATTGAAGATGACACCTCACAAAAATCCATATCCATTAGGTTGGGTGTGTGACGATGCTAAGTTGCAGGTAACAAAGCAGTGTAAGATCAATTTTACAATTACATCTAAGTTCTTTGACAAGGTTGAGTTAGATGTTGTACCTCTTGACATTTGTGACATTGTCTTGGGTAGTCCATATCTATTTGACAGGAAGATTGTGTTTTATCAAGAAGAAAATAAATATCACCTTCTCAAGGATGGGATTGAATATATTGTTAGATCTCATCGCATCAAAACTAATGTTTCTTTAGTGAGCACATAGAAAATAAAGAGACTCATGAGTGCAAGTAAATATTTTTTTCTCATGATAGTGAAACAAAAAGAAGAAGAGATAACAAATTCTTTAATAGGTTTTGATCCAAATCATAAACAAGAATTTCTCAACTTCATATCTAATTATGATGATTTGTTTCAAGAACCTACAAGGTTTCCTCCTAAAAGAGAGGTTGAACATGAAATATATTTGCAGTATGATTCTCCTCTTCCAAACATTGGAATGTATAGGTCATCAATGATTGATAATGCAGAAAAAAAGAAGCAAGTTCAAAAGATTCTCAATAAAAGAATCTTCAGAACAAGCTCCTATCGGTGTGGTTCTCCTATTGTATTAGTTTCGAAGAAATATGGCATGTGGAGGATGTGTATTAATTTTCGAGAATTGAACAAGATTACGGTAAATAATTGTTATCCTCTTCCCATAATAGATGGTCTATTAGATCAGTTAAAGAATTTTTTGTATTTCACTAAGTTGGACTTGAGAAGTGGTTGCCATTAGATCAGAATTGAAGAAGGCGACATATGGAAGACTGCTTTCAAGACCAAGCAAGGCTTGTTCAAATGGTTGGTTATGCCATTTGGGTTATGTAACACACCAACAACATTTATGAGAGTGATGAATGATGTGTTATGATCCTACATAGATGATTTTGTTATTGTATATTTAGATGACATATAGATCTTTAGTCAAAGATGGGAATACCATATAAAGCATGTCAAGACAGTCTTTGAACTCTTGAAGAAGGAGAAGATGTATATCAAGTTATCTAAATGTGAATTTGGAAAAACTTCTCTAGTATATATGGGTCATATTTCAAGGAATGGTCATTTAAAGATAGATCCCATGATATAGGTTGAAGTCATTGTTAAATGGCCTAAAACAACTACTACCACCAAAGTCATGAGCTTCTTAGGAGAAATACTGTACTGGGGGGAATTCATTGATAATTTCTCATACATAGTAGTGTCTCTACACGCATTAACAAGTTTTAAGTAGGTATTTTAGTAGGGAGGAAAGAAACAAAAATCCTTTAAGACATTGAAGGAAAAGATAAGCACTGCACCAGTATTGGCTCTGTCAGATCTACAACAACCATTTGAGATTCAAACTGATGCAAGTGGATATTCCATGGGTGCAGTATTGATTAAAATAGGTAAACCTATATGTTATTATTGATCCAGGAGGATCCAAGAATGCTCACATAGGTCTAGGAGGATCTGGAACACTCACAAGGATCTAGAAAGGGTAAAAAAAGATTAAAATTCGACCATCTCAAAAGTTCGAGAAAAGAACATCATCGTGAAGAGCTCGTCATCATCTTTTCAATAGCACAAACAATAATTCAAACAGATTCCATATGCAAATGTTATGGCTAGTCAAAGTTCAAGTCAACCAGGGCAAAAGTAAACCCTGAAGAGACATGTGGTAGACTCATAGGGAGAGATGTGGTAGGATCACAATTTTACAAGTGGCATATCCAAGGTGAATTGTGGCATCGTACAAGTGACATGGAAGACAAGTGGTTTAATCATCATTTCAGAAGTGGCAGGGTTGAGCCAATGAAAGGTCACCATGTTGCGACCCCTCTTTAACTTATATTGGTTCTGTTGTGTAAATTTTTTGTTGCTAGAGAGCATGATCTCCCAAAGGTATTAACAAAGCCCACTTTGCCAACGTACCACATCGTGTGCTTTTTTAACTATATGGCATATTAATAATTTAAATTAAACAAAGTTTCATATGGGTGGCCAAAGGGTTGAGGGCCTAAGCTCTCAACCCTTGGCTCTTGATAATGTTACATACCATATAACCACACCATAGCGCGGGAGGCTATCACCAAATTTTGTGCAAGAATTGCTTTAAACATGTGATATATTTTTATGACACTATATGTTTGTTCCAACATTTGTGTGGAGGTTAAAAATTTGTGTTATTTATAACATATAATTTCAAACTATATGTATATCCATACAACCAAAAATCACACTCGGTTATAACCAAAATAATTATATAGTATGTTCGGTGGGGCTCAAACCCCCACCGAACATATATATATAACCAATTCACCTACCATGCCCAGATTTGATTATAGAACCAGCCAAATCACATTTAAACCATGCCATAAATTCTGGAATTTGGTTAGAAGGGGCGCCTATTTAATGGTGCACACCCTAAGGCCATGACACAAATTACAAGGCTTTGGACACACAATTTTATGCAGATCTTTTGGTCTCGTAATATGTGTCGAGAGTACACGGCATATGACTCTACACCATAAAGCATGCCAAATGGTACCTTGACAGAATTTCAAGTATTTTATATCAATTTTGCACGATGTTTCTCCAAGAATTCAATGGTGCACTCCCTTTCTACATTTGAGCAAAGAAAAAAAAGATAATTGTATTATTTTTCGTGCCAAGGGGTTTCCGGGGAACTATAAGAATAATATAGTCGAATTTGTACTCACTTTTATTAGTTTTTTTAGAGGAATTCAAGGGTGATGTCCTTTTCTACATCAGATCAACATATTTTAAATACATATTTAGCTCTTGTATTGTAAATTCCTTTTATTGTACTTGAAGCATTTGAGCATTAATAAAGTGATTCTACTTTTTTTTTATGTAATATGGATTATGCATGTCATGATCATTAGTTAAAGTGTTTGTTTGAGTAAGATAAATCACTTCCATGCTATAAGCACTGTCAAAAAAATGTCTTTGAATAATAAAGTGGTGTTGAAATTAATGATATTTTTAGATCAAGTGTTGTATAGGCTCTATCCATTTTTGGATCAAGTGGTATTAAAGCCAGGTTTGACAGGTGAATGCTTACAAGGGATAAACACAAGTGTGGTGAAGGAAAACTTGAGAGTTATAATCTAGAGATTGGTTCAAGGAGATTCACTCGAAGAGAAGAGATGGATTCACCAAGGAAAATAGGTCCTTATGAATATGAAGATGATTTATTCAATGTCTTTAATCAAAAGAAGGCAACGGTGGAAGAGCTCTATAGTGAGAGGGGATTATGAAAAGGAAAATTTTTTGGACAAGATAAGAAATAAGATGATCTTCCTCCTTCTCCACCTCCTTTGACGCAGACCCCCCAGACCCACAAGTCAGAATCTGCACAAGATCTTTTTCTTTCGGCCCGAGAGCTCGACTGGCTCTCTTATTTCCCTTTCGGTAAATCTACCCACAACTAAACCTTGAGGAAATTTCTCTCTTATTTTGGGATATCGGACTTCACGAATTCACGAATCCTGTGGTCAAGCACCTTACCTCTCTAACCTTCGAAACCTAAAATATTCAATCACTTGGTCTTCCTGATGTCAATTTCATCTTTTCGGCTTTCATGAATTCAGGAGTTACGATGTCATGCAACTCTTCCCATCGACTCCCAAAATTTTGATTCCCGATTTTCCGAAATACAGATGTCCCAGCCTCCTTTTTCTCTTCACGATTTTGGGGTTTCAACCACTAAAATGCGCTTTTACTATACCCTCGGGATTCTCGAACCTCCAAATCCCGAAATTCCAAAACTCTAAGGTTCCACTTTCAAGGATATCAACGACTATGAACTCTCCCTTGATCCAACAGTCAGCACAATTTCACATACCGGGAATTCAATATGCTAACACTTGAATTCTTTGTCCTCTCCACCTTCCGATCTCCGAAGTTCCAAAATACCGAAACGGACTTCTCCTTGTTGTTTTCCACAAACCTTGACAAGAAGCCTCTTTTCCTTCCACGTGTCGCCTCCCCTTTGTTTCAGGTTTTCTCCTCTGCTATATCCTGATCTCTCTCCCTCGAGACTTCTGAAACCCCGAACTCCGAAGTTCTGAAAACTTGAACTTGCCGACTTTTCCACTCTACCCTGACGAGAATCCTTTCGGACTTCGGGTACTTTATGTGTCAAGACCCAAACTTGCAACTCGGACTTCCGAAGTCTAAAACTATGAAATAATATGACGGCCCTGGAAATCTTGATCAATGTTTGACGTTAATCTAGGCTATCCAAAGGATGGATTTGTCCTTACCATTATCCCTCTCGCAGCTTCCGCAGATCCAACGATCCCCGTTGTTTTGGGATTCCTCCTCGAAGAATTTCGACCGTCCAAACTCTTCCTCAAAGAACTTCTACTCTGATTCACCTCAGTAATCCTCCTCACTATGAATTGGCCTCTACACGATGACCAAAACCCCTCTTCTGCTCTTCACACTTTGAAGACGCTAATTCTCCTGAGCTTCCTTTCACTAACTCAATTCTCCTATGAGATTTCTGCATGCACTCCTTGCGGCACTCTTCAAATACGTCTAAGTATTTGAATCCTTTGACTCTGTGCAAATCCTTGCGACAACAGTCTTCAACCCTCTCCTTGGTTGACAAGTTCTAAACTTCCAACCGGCCTGTGCACACCTTGCACGGCTTCTGTGCCTGACTTGCGCTTCTGCGGAAGATGAGAACAATGGTATCCCTCCTGAGATTTCAGAGATGAACTCTGAACCCATCGACGCACTCCTTGCAGGAACTCTTGCTCAGATAGAGAAACAATTGAAACTCATTTCCTTACTCTCTCAGACTTCAAATACTTAACATGAAATCATACATACATAGCATAAAAGCAAATGTACAATAGAAAGAGTAAAACAACCATGAGCATAACATTCAACATGCATACACAGAAAGTATTAGAACACCATGAGTCTGAATCAAAGCTTCATATATTAATCTCAGAACTTCTGTACATGGATTCTTCTCCGTTACTCACTGCACTCCTTGTAGGAACTGTTACTCAAGAAGAGAAACAATTGAAACTCATTCCCTTACTCTCTCAGACTTCAAATACTTAACATGAAATCATACATACATAGCATAAAAGAAAATGTACAAYAGAAASAGTAAAACAACCATGAGCATAACATTCAACATGTATACACAGAAAGTATTTGAACACCATGAGTCTGAATCAAAGCTTCATATATTAATCTCAGAAATTTTGTACATGGGTTCTTCTACACAGCTCTTTGCTTCTTCTCCTCCATGCTCTATGCTCAATTGATAATGTTAAAATGATACAAGATGAGGGTGTCTATAGTCGTTTTCCCTCTAGCTCCTAAAACTATCTAATCTAGAATTTAAATTTACCTACTTACATTAATTGCCTATAAATGCCTCTACACCTTACAGATGAGAGAGGATCGCTCAAGATCTATTTACAATATGGAAGTATGCACTCTCTTAACTATTACATTAATGTCTGGGCATCCAAACTTTCAAAACAATTCAAACATTTTCAACAAGTGACAAAAATGAAATGGTGTTTGTCCCACGCTCGCTTGTTGTTGGCGATGCTCCTGCATCATACTCCCTCACTTGAAAATTTCCATGGACTCATGTTCATGAGATCTTGCACTGTCTGTCCATGCTTTTTAATTTCTGCTTCATTCTCCCAGCTGGCATCTTCAACTGGATGTCCCTTCCACTTGACCAAGTATTCAAAATACTCTTTTCTCCTAGTCCTCTTATTGACTCTCTTGTCAAGTATACTCTCCATTTGTGGCTTTCCAGCTACAGGCGTTTGTTTAGCTCACTGAACCTTTGTCTGTTTACTATCTATTCCTGCTTCTTCAGCTCTGTAAGGGTACAAATCTAAGATGTTGAATATCGGTGAAATTCCGATCCCATCGGGTAATTCAATCTCATATGCATTTGCCCCAAATTTCCTTAAGACCTTGCATGGTCCAATCTTCTTCATTTTCAGTTTGTTATATGTTCCCCTTGGGAACCTCTCCTTCCTCAGATGTGCAAGAATCAAATCACCAACTTCAAATTGAAGTTCTCTCTTGTGTTGATCTTCTCTGCGCTTATACTCCTGGCTTGAATTCTGCAATCGCTCCTTCACTTAGCTGTGAAGTTCTTTCATTGCTTCTGCGAAATCTTATGCACTAGCACTTCTAGTGTCATTTTTTTCTGAATCTCTCAATTCATAAACTCCTCTTGGCTATATTCCATAAACAATCTGACATGGACTCTGCCCTATGCTTCTATTGATCGAATCATTATAAGCAAATTCTGCCTGTGGCAGAATGTGATCCCACTGACTGTGATGTTCAGTCACTAGGCTCCTTAGTAAATCTCCCAAGCTTTTGTTCACAACTTAGATTTTCCCATCCATCTAAGGATGATAAGCTGAGCTAAAAGACAACTTTGTCCCCATCTTCTTCCATAAAGTCCTCCAGAAATGTCCCACGAACTTGGTGTCTCGATCTGAAACTATACTCCTTGGTAAGTCGTGAAGTCTGGCAACTTCTTTGAAAAACAGGTTCACGATATGAGTCGCATCACTGGTTTTCTAACATGGTATGAAATGTGCCATTTTTGAAAATCTGTCCACTACCACAAAGATTGAATCAAACCCTCTTTGCGTTCTTGGCAATCCCAACACAAAATCCATGCTTACTGCATCCCACGGCCTCTTTGGTATGGGTAACGACTGATATAATCCTATGTTCTTCCTTTTCCCTTTTGAGTGTTGACAAATTCTACATTTGTCTACAAATATTTTGACATCTGCTCTCATTCCTGGCCAAAAATATGAGCTATTCAGTTTCGAGAATGTTTTATCATGACCGAAATGTCTGGCCAATCCTCCACTGTGTTTTTCTTTTAACAGATTCTCCCTCATGGAGCATTTTGGAATACACAGTTGATTTCCTCTGAATAATAATCCATCCTAGATCATATATTCATCCCATTGACTTCTATCTCTGAGAACTGGATTCTCAGATGCCTCGTACGCCTCTTTGAAATCTGGATCATCCTTGTACATGTCCTTGAGATTATCAAAACCCACTGTTTTGACTCTGAATTCCTGCATCAACAAACATTTCCTGCTCAAAGCATCAACAACTTTGTTAGAAGTTCCAAAAATATGCTTGATTACAAAAGTAAAATTCTGCATGTATTCAACCCATTTTGCATGCTTCTGGTTCAATTTATCCTATTGAGTTGCAAATTGTAAGGCATGATTATCACTATACAAAACGAACTCTTTAGGAATCAAGTAGTGCCTCCACTTATTCAGTTCTTGTATGACCGCATAAAACTCTTTGTCATACGTGGAGTACTTAACCTTCGCCTCATTCAGTTTCTCACTGAAGTATGTGATTGGCCTGTCATCTTGGCTCAAAACTGCTCCAATTGCAAATCCACTTGCATCACACTTGACCTGAAACGTCTTGCTGAAATCTGGCAACACCAAAATTGGTTGTTCAGTAATCTTTTTCTTTAACAAATTGAAGCTTTTCTCTGCTTCTTCTGTCCATTGAAAAAATTTATGTCTTTTCTTCACTGTGTCCATCATCGGTGTGCTAATTCCACTGAAATTCCTGATGAATTTCCGATAGAAACTAGCCAATCCATGAAAGCTTCAAACTTCAAAGATACTCTTTGGTGATGGCCAATTCTTAATCACCTCCACTTTATCTGGATCCATCTTCAACTTATCTGCGGAAATAACAAACCCCAAATAAATGAGCTCTGTCTTCATGAATGATAACTTCTTCATATTTATCAGCAACTTCTCTTGCTGCAATCTTCTCATCACTTTAGCCAAATGCTTCAAGTGCTCTGTTTCTGTCTTATTGAAAATCAATATGTCATCAAGGTACACAATGACGAATTTTCCAATGAAATCCTTCAAGACTTCATTCATCAATCTCATGAAAGTACTAGGCGCATTTGTTAAGCCAAATGGCATAACAAGCCATTCATATAGCCCTTCATTTGTCTTGAATGTTGTCTTCCATTCATCACCTTCTCTCACACGGATCTGATGATATCCACTCTTCAAATCAATCTTCGAAAAAAAAATTGCTCCACTCAAGAAATCCATCAAATCATCCATTCTTGGCAATGGAAATCTGTACCTGATGGTAATCTTTTTAATTGCCCTTGAGTCTATACACATCCTCCAGCCTCCATCTTTCTTTGGACTGAGCACTGTTGGAACAGCGCATGGACTCAAGCTTTCTCTAACCAATCCCTTGTCCATTAATTCCTGGACATGTCTTTTGACCTCCTCATTCTCCCACGGCGTCAATCTGTACGTTTCTTTGTTTGGTAAACTAGCTCCAGGTATAAGATTGATATGATGACTTATACTCCTGATAGGTGGCAATGAATGGGGTAGTTCATCCACTACTATATCAGCAAACCCTTCCAGTAGCTACTAGATTTCCTCTGGTAAATCATCCACTCTTGTGCTGGTCAAAACAATTCTAGGTTTCCTGACCACAATGAATTGTGGATCTTCCTTCTTCTTAACCTCCTTAAGAAGTTCCTTCCCACTCATGAGAAGTACAGTGTTGCTTACTTCTGGTTTCACTTCTTTATCCTTAATCGACAACAACATGTGAGTTCTCCCATTCTTCTCTAGGATGTATGTGTTCTTTCTCCCATCATGAATCACATTCCTATCATATTTCCATGATCTACCCAGCAATAGATGACAAACATCCATGGGAATGACATCACATAGTATTTCATCCTTATATCCTCCTATTTTAAATTCAACTAAACATTGTTTAGTGACATTTACCTGATGCCCCTTTTGTAGCCACGA
>JASDQU010370544.1:29233-52905 GCA_032191745.1 Picea mariana | reverse complement strand
CCCATTGAGTACGCCTCACCCGCCTTCCATCCATGAATAAATGGACTTAGGATAATGTAAAAACGAATAATGGTTAGATTAATCATTAACTAATTATTATTTAATTATTAGTTAATTATTAACTTAGTCCTATTAAATTGATTGTTTAAGGTTAGTAATTAGAATTAATTAAACATTAAATAAAACAAATTAAAAAACAAAACATAAAAGTTAAATAAAAAGAAAAAACAATAAATAATATAAAACAAAAAACAAAATTAAAAAATATAATAACACAAAACATATTTTAATAAACATTAAATATAATACAAAACAATTAAAACATAATAAAAAACCAAAATATATAAAACAAAAAACAAAGTTAAAAAACATAAAACTAAACATATGAAACAAAAACAAAATTAAAAAACATATAACAAAACATACATAAATCCTATGCTAACCTAATTCCTACCCCGCCCTCACGTCACCCTCCACTCACCTTTACCTCCACGTGCCCTCACGTCACCCTCCACTCACCTTTACCTCCACTCACCTCTATACCCCACGCCCCTCCATTCACATCAAAGCACAAAATCAAACGGTCCATAAAAATTCCGGACCCCCCCTCACCATCCGGAATTTAACGAGAGGGGGGGTCCGGAATATTAGTTTTCAAATACCACCCTCCCTCCATGTGTCGTGTTCTCATTCCAACGGACCCCCCCCCCAAAAAAAAAACCACTTACCACCTTGGGGGGGGTCCGGAATACCGCTTTTCATAAAAAAAAAACGCTTTCTTAATATTTTTGCCATTTTTGCCCATTTCAGCATGTGTTCGTCCGAGGAAGTTTCTGGGAAAACGAAGATGGATTTTAAAAATACGAGAGAGGTTTTTTCTCAGCACAAGCTAAAGAACAAAAACCTCTCTCAGTTTTTGCAACGAAGCTACGATAAGGGAGAATATAAGACATCTTCGAAGCCCATTTTTTCAGATTCTCAATTTTCCGTTACAGTCCCGATCTTGCAGGAGCTGTTACGGCCAGCTGGGGATGAATTTGGCGAAACTGAAGGATTTTTTTGTCCAAAACATGCCCATATACAATAAACTCCTTCAAGTTTTTCCCAGGTGTCATCATTCAAGAGAAAAACATGTCTGTTTGGACCCATTTTTCGCAGAAAACCGGTCCGTCCTTCATGGCAAAAAGCTCCAAATTTTGTGGGAGTGGTGGCTATTTTTGGTCGAGGCGGTTAAACCGACTTCCGAAACTTATTAGGATGATATATCCTATTTATTCAGAGGATTTTTATGTAAAAGGGTTCGACCTGTGAGGTTCCTGGCTGGACTGTGGGCTGTGCTTGACCAGAAAACTTCTTTCTGTAATTTTAAATGATCAATCAGTGATGGACCTGTTATTTTTGCTACAGGATTCTTGTGTGGATGTATTGGTGGCATTTTTTCTCTGTTAAAGTATTTTTCTGTCCTCTTTCCACTTGTTTTTCAATTCTTATTGTTAGAAGAAAGTACACAGAGAAAAATTTATTGGCAAATACTCTGCATCTGTCCTTTTGATAATATTTATGTTATTCATCTAAAAAGCTCAGTTAAGGAATTATTAACTGCTCCTTTGCCTGGCTTTTTCCTCCCCTATTTCTTCCTCAAATCGACATCATCAAAACTTATTTTGATCCAATATTTCTGCTACCTTGCCCTGTGTAAGAGCTTTGTCTAGATCTGAGAATGAATCACATATTCAAGTGCAGACCCCATTTGCCCAATGGCCCTCCTTGTTGTTCCAAAACAACCATTTAAAAACCCCAGCCCCATACTTGCATAACTAGCCTAATACCTATTAAAACAAAGCTATATCAGACAGAGAGATCCCTCTCTGTGTCTTGGAAGGCTAGATCCAAGACTCAAAGTGGTTTTGATGTTGCCTCTGTGACTGCCTTACAGCCTTGGGCAAATTACAGAGTGCTAACAGTACCAACCCAATACCTAAACACGATATTTGTAACTATATTGCTTCATTGCTTGCATGCGTGGCTACCATGTATTCGACTTCTGTAGTTGAGAGTGCCACTACAACCTGTCTTTTGTTCATCCAACTGATTTCTCCTCCAAATAGGTTAAACACATACCCACTTGTAGATATTCTGCGATCTGGATCTACAGCCCAGTCTGCATCAAAAAACCCATGTACATTCAACACTTTGTCCAATCCTGGTCTTCCTTGGTAGCACAATCCATAATCGGTAGTGCCACACAAATACTTGAAGACCCTCTTTATTACTATCCAATGCTCCTTCCCTGGTTTTGACATATACCTGCTCAAAACTCTCACTGCATGTGCAATGTATGGTCTAGTACAAACCATTGCATACATCAAACTGCCAATTGCACTAGCATACATAACATGGGACATGTCCTCTTCTTCTTCTTGTGTCTTGGGACACCGATATGTAGATAAATTTACACCTATAGGAATAGGAACCTTGACTGGTTTACTTCCATGCANTTCTCTGATTCAACCAGAGTTTCATGTTTGCACGATCTCTTTTAATCTCCATTCCCAGAATGAAGTTAGCAACACCGAGATCCTTCATGTCAAATTTGGAGGATAGCTGCGATTTCACCTCCTTGATAACATCCATGTTATTTTCTACTAGTAACATGTCATCGACATACACCACTACATAAATGAAGTGATTACCAACTCGCTTGGAATATACACAGTGATAAGCCCTGCTTCTCACAAATCCCAATCCAAGGATGTACGTGTCAAGCTTTTGGTACCACATCCTAGGTGATTGCTTCAGACCATATAGTGACTTCTTTAGCTTACAGACCAACTCTTTATTTCCCTTCACTACAAAGCCTTATGGTTGCTTCATGTAGATTTATTCTTCCAAATCCCCATGTAGCAATGTTGTCTTCACATCCATTTGTTCCACTTCAATATCAAAATCAACAACAATAGATAAAATAAATCTAATAGAAGTTAACTTGGCAACAAGAGAAAAAATCTTACCAAAATCAATTCCCTCTACCTGGAAATAGCCTTTTGCTACTAATTGAGCTTTGTATTTCTCCACTTTTCCTTCTGCATTAAAATTCTTCTTAAACAACCATTTGCTACCAACAAATTTTCTTCCGGCTGGCAACTCAAATAGATCTCATGCCTCATTCTTATCCAAGGCATACATTTCTTCAACCATGTCCTTCTTCCATAGTTTACTATCCTCTAAATTCATTGCTTCCCTGATAGTTCTGGGATCTTCATCAGTAATAGATAAAGAAAAATTAGAATGAAAATCAGGTGGACTATACCTTTCTCGTTTCCTTCTTTTCCTCACTGATCTCCTCAATATTTGAGTATGAGGTTCTTCTTCTTCTCCTTCATCTTCTTCAGTTGATTCAGATTTTGCATCATCCAACTCGAACTCTATTTTCTCAAGTTCTTCTTGCCTTGGTAGGAACTCCTGTTTGGGAACATCTTTCACCTCTCTTAAAAATACATCCTGACTATAAACAATCTTCTTAGTTTAGGTTCTTATTGGGGGTTGAAGTTCAAGCAACTCTCATGCATGTCAACAACTCAACACTCTACCTCAAGTTCAAATTAACGATGTGAATGAAAATTTATCCACAAAAGTAACAACTACCACGATTTGTAAGTTTTAAACATGTGAAGTAAAGCAATGCATACATATTCTTAAGCAAAACAAAAATTAATCAATGGCTCATACACACAATACACAGAGATTTACGCTGGAAACCCTTAACTGGGAGAAAACCAGCCTTCCTTGGTGTCACACCTTTCAACTCTTCATTGTATTAATTTCACCATTCACAATACAATATATACAATATTTTAGGTATTATGTAGCTACCAAAACCCTAATCCCTTAATCTGGGATTAATTTAGAAAACCAATAAAAATAACGAAATCCGCTAAAATAGCAAAAACTGCCCACACATAGTTACTGAATCAGACACAATTGTTGAATCTAATGCGCCCACACACACACATGCAAAGAATATAACACATACCCAACACGATTATGCCATGATAATGTTTTTGGTGCCATGATTAGCTAAAAGGGTATCCTTGCTACATAGATATTAGTGTTCAAATAGAAGTGCATGAAATGTTGTGAAATTGAGTAACTATTTTCATGGAAGATATGCAAAATCTTCAAGGACCTACAGCATATATCATGGGAAAGAATTAAATGGTGATTGAGTCTAATGGAAGGGGAAATGTTGAAATTCCTCCAAACATTGCAGGTGTAAGGTCTCCTGCGACACCCCCCCGAGTGTGTGCGCTCCTTGGGAAAATTTGGTGATGAAATAGATGAAGAGCACAAATAATAAGTGATTGGTTGGGAAAACAAAGATGTTTGGGTGTGAGCAGGAGCACCTTGTGTGCACAATGGTGACGTGCGAAAGCAAGGGGGCACACACCTTACTTTCTTTCTAATGATTTACAGAGACCTGGGTTGCATTTCAGAAAGGGTGGGGAAACTTGGGAGCATGCCCAAGGATTGGAACCATCTTCTCTCGACAACATGGAAACACACGAGAGGTTGGATGACCCCATCGACACAACCACGAGGAGTAAATATGATCAAAACAAGAGAACACACAAGGCAAGGGATGTGCGCCCAAGGATGGGGCGAGCCAATTCAAGATGTTGAAAATTTTTGGTATGCTCATTTAACCATAGACAATGTCACATCATATTCACCCAACCATAGGAATTCACATATGCCACCCCCAAGCACACTAACCTTTACTTAGAATAATTCCAACAAGCCTACTCTAGAACCAACAAATAAACCCTAATTGCTAACTACAGCAACAACTCAAGACAAGTAGAGCACTCCTTCTCTAAGGGTAACACACAAGAGAGAGAGTCTCCATATAGACAAAACAAGTACCATACACAACTGTAGCAGTTGCAGCTGCACTACTCTCTCAAAATTGTGCCATACATAGAAAGAATATCACCAAGAGTATCACCAAGAATGTCACCAAAAGAATCACCAAGAATATAACCAAGAGAATCACTTGATAGCATTAGAGAGAGACCAAGACCAAGAGATGACCATACTCCCTTATTCCTCCTTGTAGTTGCAGTTGCAGCTGCAACTACAGCTCTCCACAAGACTTGCGCACTTTTTTGGATGGGCCAACTTGACTTTTTGGTAATTATATTTTTTGTTTATCTTTTTCCTTTGGAGTTGACTTGTATTTTTGGAAGATAATATTCTAATATTATTTATTTTTCTAGCCGACTTGTCTTCTAGGGTTTCCACACATTTGTTTAATGGTTCACTTGCTTCTGGAATATTCTATTCTAAGTCAAAGGTTACACGTGGAGGTTAATACCTCCTGTATCTACCAAAACATCAACACTCCCTCTTTGTTAGGGATGTATTAACTAATATGTTCATCATGTAGTGGTCTCAAACACATCCATCCATCTCACATGGTATGGGAAATACTCGCATGGTATTGCAGACTAGTCTACATGTACCATCACCATATCCACAGAGGATATCCATAGTGCAACATGACTTCACCCCATGCATCCAAGGTCTGTGAGTAGCTCTCAATAGCTATGACATGTCACCAGGACATCCACTACCCTTCAATGCTTTAGTACCTGATCACGTGCACCCTCGGTCTTAGTGCCAGTCCTTTTGCATGTTGGATGAGATCCACCAGACTTAGTGCCAGCGCTTTTTCATGTTGGATGAAAATTTTTCCATTTGTTCTCAGTGCCATCTCTTTTTCATGCTGGATGAGACCCACCAAACTCAGTGCCAACCATTTTTCATGCTGGATGAGATTTTAACATATTCAGTGCCAACCCTTTTTCATCCTAGATGAGTTTCACCTGTCTCAGTGCCAACCCTTTTTCATGTTGGATGAGAACACTTAGTGTCAACCCTTTTTCATGCTGGATGAGTTCCACCTGTCTCAGTTCCAGCCATTTTTCATGACGGATGAAAACACTCCCTCTGAAGAGGGACCACTCCAAGCTTGTACCTGAAGTACTCAAACTTCATCCTCGACATCAGCTTGGTAAAATTGTCTGCAACCTGATCCTTTGTAGTCACAAAACTAGAGCCTCGCTGCTCCCTTCCGCACCATATCCCTGATATAGTAATATCTGATCTCGATATGCTTTGACTTGTCATAGACCACGGGGTTCTCTGATGACTTCATGCAACTTTGGTTGTCACAAAAGATACATGTCGCCTCGAACTCGGTATCAAACAATCATGTAATCAGCTTCCGAAGCCACATTACTTAGCCATAAGTTGAACATGTTGCCACATATTCTTGGTAAATCCCAAGCTCATCAGGAAACTATCTGATATGGCATAACATGCCATGGGTTCCTGCTTAGGCCCATACAAATCCTTCTTTAATATGCGAACATGAGACTCCTTCTTATATATATTATGGTTTCTCTATGTATACTTCTTCTGACTTCTGGAGCAAGCGTCTCATCATAGTCTTCTCCCTCTTGCTAGGAGAATCCTCTGGACACAAATCAGGATTTGTACATCTCTATGTTGCCATCAACAACATGTTTGATCTTGTATATCAATTTGGAAGTCACCATTGGCTTCCCTTCTGGTCTCAAGGAAAAATATCAATATTCCAGTCCTTCTGACTATCTTCCTCCTCTGTCACTGAAACTAGGGAATATTCCTAGGAGGTCTCATATCTCCTCGAAGCCTCTGAAGCTTTGATCTAGCCTCCTCAACTCATGGCACTTGTTTTTTAGTATTGGAAACAATTTCTCTCTCCCATCTGAATCTGAGGAGGAAATACTTTCTGAATGAAAGTCTGTAAGCCACTGACTCTTGTTGAGATCATGCTCACTTTGAGTATCTACAAACTTTGGAGCCATCTACTCCCTCTATATGTGATGATTTCTTATGGATTCTCCTATGAATGGTCCTAGGGAGGCTGCTCCTCCTTACTGGATCGTGAGGGATGAATCCCTCTGAAATCTATCTCCTTCTGAGATGGTACTTGGTGGGGCCTCCTGGATCACCACTGGTGGAGCCATATGCTCCTCATGATATGGACTGTCAATGATATATGGATTTTCATCTTGAAAAGTGTCATGAGACCATGCTGGTCTCTTCCTGGTTACTGCAATGATTTTGGGTAGGCCCTTCTGACTCTACTAACTCTTCTTGATGATCTAAAGAGTGATCAACTGCACTAGAGAGATTTGTCCAGTCATATTTGGAGCCTTCTGCTCCTTACAATCAATCTCCATATGAGATACTATGTATCTTGCAAAAGTACTCGTTTATGTCTTCTTCTTCTTTGGTACATGGATGCATACGACCATGTATACAACTTCTTATCTGGATAGCCTGCTCCATGTCTCAAACTAGAGACCATCTAATAAGTTTTCTCTTGCAACTGTCACTATATCTTCCCTTAGAGTTGTCACCTATGACATGCCCAGAAGCAGGACAACAAAGGGAAAAACAATAGACAAGAATAATACTCTTATAATAATAAAACAAGAACGAGAACAATAATCACAATAGCTCCTTTTCAGAGCTATTTCTTGTGACCTTCCTAGAACAAGAACCAAAATAAAAATAAAATAATAAGAAATATCTCCTAGAGGAGATGTTAGTTCATCTTGCAAGAATTTATATCAATAGTACTCACATGCTACCAAGTATTCATTGTATTTAGCAGTAATAGAACCTTTCAAGGATTGTTTCCACAACTAGTAATGTAGCAATTATCAAACTTGATTTGTGCAAATTGGAAAGTTATTAATTTAATCAAACTAGAACCTGGAGTCTTATATTCAAGAACAAGTGTCGTTGATTTTCTTTTGAGTATCCTTCACTCAAGATGACAAGTATTCTCTTCAACATGTCCCCTGTACTTAAGACAATATGATTTTTGAAGTGCGTTGTTCCTATGAATGTGTTGAATATGAGATCCCTCTGTATCTACGATTGTTGCTTGGACTAGAGATACCTTATCCTGCAATCAAAATTCAAAATAGCGATACAGTTTAAACATATCTAAGTACGTACCTCCGACAACAATGACAAACAGTGGCACCATCCGAAAAGAAATGATGAACCCTAAAACCTCAAAGTGCTCCAACTTGCAATCTAAAGGTAACTGGAGATGCGCTAGGGTAAGGAGCACTAGAACAACCAAATATTAGGCCCAATGTTTCATAGAAACTTTACTAAAACTTGTGTTAGCACTGCAATTGGTGTTGCAATTAGTACTACAACTGGTGTTGCAACTGGCACTTTAGTTGGTGCTGCAACTAGCACTACAAACCTAGGGTTTTTATGAGAAACCCTAATATCTCAACTTCAGAAATTTGCAGATATGATCTGAGGAACATATGTGCCCTACTTAGGAGACATTCTTAGTGAGTTCAGTAAGTGATCAACGAGCTTGGCAATGGGGGAAATTGGGCATCTTCCTTCCAGTGGCTAGACTGTTACGAAGGAAACCAACTCTAACACCATGTTGAAAATTTTTGGTATGCTCGTTTAAGCATAAAAAATGTCACATCATTGTCACCCAACCATAGGCATTCACATATTCCACCCCCGATCACACTAACCTTTACTTAGAATAATTCTGGCAAGCCTACTCTAGAACCAACAGATAAACCTTAGTTTCTAAGTGCAACAACAACTCAAGACAAGTAGAATGCTCCTTCTCCAAGGGTAGCACATAAGAGAGAAAGTCTCATATCCACAGAACAAGTACCATACACAAATGTAACAATTGTTGTTGCACTACTCTCTCAAAATTGCACCATACTTAGCAAGAATATCACCAAGAGTATCACCAAGTATTTCACCGAGAGAATCACCAAGAATATCACCAAGAGAATCACTTGATAACGCTAGAGAGACACCAAGACCAAGAGATGATCATACACCCCTATTCCTCCTTACAGTTGTAGTTGCAGCTGCAACTGAAGCTCTCCACAAGACTTGCGCACTAATTGGGTATCCAAATGAGCTAAAACGTCCTCTATTTATATTAAATTGTCCAGTGACTTTTCTGGCTGAGCCAAATGAATTTCTGGTAATTATATTTTTTGTTTATCTTTTTCCTGTGGAGCCGACTTGTATTTCTGGAAGATAATATTCTAATATTATTTATTCTGCTAGCCGACTTGTCTTTTAGGGTTTCCACACATCTTCTTAATGGTTCACTTGCTTCCAAAATATTCTATTCCAAGTCAAAGGTTACACATGGAGGTTAATATCTCCCGTAGCTACCAAATAATCAAAATCTCTCTTAGTTAGGGAGGTATTAACTAAGATGTTCTTCATGTAGTGGTCTCAAACACATCCATCCATCTCACGTGGCATGGAAAATACTCACATCGTCTTGCATACCAATCTACAGGTAGCATCACCATATCCACACAAGATATCCATAGTGCAACATGACTTCACCCCATGCATCCAAGCTCTGTGGGTAGCTCTCAATAGCTACAACATGTCCCGACGACATCCACTGCCCTGCAATGCATGAGTACCTGATCATGTGCACCATCGGGCTCAATGCCATCCCTTTTGCATGTTGGATGAGATCCACCAGACTCAGTGCAAGCCCTTTTTCATGTTGGATGAGATTTTTTCCATTTGTTCTCAGTGTCAACCCTTTTCCATGCTGGATGAGACCCACCAAATTTAGTGCCAACCATTTTTCATGTTGGATGAGATTTTTACATACTCAGTGCCAACCCTTTTTCATACTGGTTGAGTTCCACCTGTCTCAAAGCTAGCACTTTTTCATGCTAGATGAGAACACTCAGTGCCATCACTTTTTCATGTTGGATGAGTTCCACCTATCTCAGTTCCAACCATTTTTCATTCCAGATGAGAACACTCCCTCTGAAGAGGGACCACACCAAGCTTGTCCCTTAAGTACTCAAACTTCATCCTCAACAACAACTTGGTAAACTCGTCTGCAACCTGATCCTATGTAGTCACGAAACTAAAGCCTCATTTCTCCCTTATACACCATATCCATGATAGAATAATATCTGATCTCGATATGCTTCGACCTGTCATAGACGACATGGTTCTCTGACGACTTCATGCAACTCTGGTTGTCACAAAAGATACAGGTCTCCTCCAATTCGGGATCAAACAATCTTGTAATCAGCTTCCGAAGCCACATTGCTTCACCATAAGCTGAACATGTTGTCACATAATCTTGGTAAATCCCAAGCTCTTCAGGAAAATATCTGATTTGGCTCAACATGCCCTGGGTTCCTGCCTAGGCCCGTACAAATCCTTCTTCAATATGCGGACATGAGACTCCTTATGTATCTTATGGATGCTCTATGTATACTTCTTCTTACTTCTGGAGAAAGTGTCTCATCGTAGTCTTCTCCCTCTTGCTGGGAGAATCCTCTGGAAACAAATCAAGCTTTGTACATCTCTATGCTGCCATCAACAACATGTTTGATCTTATAGATCAATTAGGAAGTCACCATTGGCTTCTCTTCTGGTCTCAAGGAAAAAGATCCATATTCCAGTCCTTCTGACTTCTTCCTCCTCTGTCATTGAAACTGGGGAATATTCCCAGTAGATCTCGTATCTCCTCGAAGCCTCTGAAGCTTCAATCTAGCCTCCTCAAGTCATGGCACATTTTTTTTAGTCTTGGAAAATGTTTCTCTCTCCCATATGAATATGAGGAGGAAATACTTTCTAAATGAAAGTCTTTAAGACATCGACTCTTGTTGATATCAGGCTCCATTTGAGTCTCTATAAACTCTAGATCCATCTACTCCCTCTGTATGTGATGATTTCTTCTAAATTCTCTCTTGGGAGCCATCTACTCCTTTTTTTTGTTCCACATATGTTCTCTTGTATTCTCAAATGCATGGATGTATGCTTAAATAAGACTAAGTGTTAAATTGTGTTAACAATTTTCCAAGTATACAAGAGTTGCACTAGAGTAGGAGTGTGACTCATCAGTAGCCTAGAACATAGTATGGGTATGCTCTAGGTGAAGATGAATAGTCTAGATGAAGTATTCTTGGTGTTCCATGCAACCAAGTAAGAATCGTCATGGTTTTTCATGCCCTAAGGAGGTGAACGAACGTAAGATCTGAACAGGGATAATGTGGGATCATGACAGGTGGTATTAGAGCTTGTTTGGTGAATAGCTTCGTGCTCTTCACCACACTATCAGCTTCATGATCGGTGGTATCCGAGCATATTTGGATCTTCACCACTACTGAAATCAAAATAATTATGGGGGAGGGGTGCACTTGTTGGCGAAACGGTCTGGGTGTAGGCTTGGTGAGGGTTAGACAAACTGACCCATCACAGAGGCAACATGAGCGAAGACTTGGTGGTTTGTGATGAAAGTGAAGGGCCAACTCACAGAAAAAATTTGTGACTTGTGAGTAGACCTGGGCACACCCCTTGAGAAGTCCAAGAGAAAAGTTTTTAGGGTGAATCGAGCACTTGGTAAAGGTAGACGAATGCAGGACTATCGCAAAACTTATCACAAACCCGATTACAGAAGTAACCCAAAGAAAATTTTGAAGAAGTATTGAGACGAACTCCTGGGTGCCTTGGACAAACCCTTCATAATTAAAGAGAATATACTTGGGGGGGCATATGTGGTTGACAACAGTGACACTGAGAGGGATCTCAAGACTGACATAATGAAGGATCAAATTTTTGTATTGGAGAAGATTGTCGAGTAGATGACATAATCATTATGCCAGCATGGTGAGAAGGTTGACCAGATGGAGATTGAGTTCGACAAGATGAAGCATGGTTTTAATCAAGTCATTAAAGAGTGTTATATAATGATAGATGTGATGACAAGAACCTTGATCAACGAAATTAAGGATAGACTCAAGGTAGTGGAGGATGCACTTGGTGCAGACACATAGAGGTTGAAGGACCAAGATGACACCAACACATTGTTGAAATGAGCTTTGGCTAATAGAAAAAGCTCTATTATGATACCAATGAGGATCAATATAAAGGAACTCGAGCCATATGACAGAAATCATGACACTAAGTTACTTGGAAACTTTTTTGGGGACATTGTGTAGTACATGGAGCAGTTGAATGAAAGTTCGGACAAATCCAAGGTGAACGTTGCAACGATTTTCTTGATAGGAACCACTAAGCTTTGGTTGAGGAATTGAGTGGGACTTAGAAGCTGGGAGAGTCATTGAGAAGATCAAAAATTGCGCAAAGATGAACGCATCCTTAAAGGCACAGTTTAGTCTGAAGAACCAAGCATGGATCACAAGGAATCAATTGTTAACTAATAGTCATGGATATGGGTCTTATATTAAAGACTTACTCTATGCAGTTAATCCCAAAAAGGATATCTAAGGAATCAGTTGTCGGATCTCAAGAACGCTGGTAAGATCCAAGCCTACATCAAGGAGTTCAGATGCTCATGTTGGAGATCAAAGACATGTCGAAACGAGATAGAATCTTCCACTTCATGAATGGTCTACAACCTTGGGCACAAAGTGAGTTGCGACGACATAATGTGCAAACTCTTGCAACAATAATCACCGCAACAAAGAAATTGTTGTACTTTCGGTGTGAACCCAATATAAATCCTAGGAACAATGAGGAATCCCAAGGTGAGAATAAACAACAAGGGAAGCGGAAGAGGAAGGAAAAATACATCCAAGGGAAGTGAAGACAATGCGAAGTAAACAGACGCAGTGAAAGAGAAGAAGCCAATTTCATGTTAGATTTGTGCCAAGGAGCACTATATGAATAATTTTCCCTTGAAACATAAGTTGAATGCTTTGGAGAAGTAAAACAACCCATCTGTAGGAGTCTTGCAAGTCTTAAACATTGTCATCGAGGGTGAATCCATAGAGATCCAAGAGAAAGATGAGACAAACATTTGCTATGTGCAGGCCAAAATCAATGGGAAGTCAGTGATAGCCATGGTGGACAATGGGGCGACTCATAACTTCTTGAGGGAATACATGGTGTTGAGGCTTGGATTGTATCCCAAACCAATGCATACAAACATCAAGACAACAACACAAGTGTAGAGAGGGTTGTCAGTGTGGCCAAGGACATCTCGTTGAAGCTTTGTGACTGGTGTGGAAAAAACGATTTTCACCATTGTCCCTATGAACAATTTTGAAGTTGTATTGGGACAGGAGTTAATGAGGAAGGAAAAGGAAACACCTATTCCTCACATGAATAGTTTTTCCATTTTCTCAAGAAAAACTACATGTTTGATTCCTACCATAAGGAGGAAGGAAGGAGGCACATAAATTTCGTCTTTGCAGATGGTTGTTATAGACAAACATAGTAGGAAACCTCGTGGAGACAAACTTGGATGATGTGGGGTTATGGTTGGACAATCTAATGCAGAGAACGAAAGGAATCTCATGTTAGTGGAATGAAGGCTTGTCGATGTTGAAGAGATAGTTGGATATTTGGCTAAGACAGTGGATGGTTTGGTTGATTTATGTATGAAAGTTGACGAGTGGTAGCAAAGATCAAAGGAAGCCACAAAGATGAGGATGTCAGAGCAGTTCATTGAACATGAGTAGAAACCATTCATGGACCAAGAAGACGTGAGGGAGATGCATTAACCTTGGTGGAAGAGGACCAATGAAGAGGATAATTCCTCCTCTAGTAAACTTGGACATGGTGAATGGTTGAGTGTACCACTTCTTATGTACATAACACATAAGTATAGTGACACTCCGATGATCACATTGGGATAGATTGGATATGAGGGAGATGACCAAACTATTTATCCCCTTTCACCTTCAAATATATTGCAACATGTTGGCTCATTGTCTCAGAGGAGAGGCAGTGAGGCCAATGGGGCACCTTGAGGAGGTGCCTTGGTGAAAACTATTGAGGACGCAGTGGGTGACTTGATAGATTGGAGGAAACAAAGAGTTGCAGATGTGATGACATTGCAGATTGAAAAATATGTTTGAACGTGAATATGTGAGTTCTTGAGACATAGACACGATGATAGGACTAGCTACCAAATCACCTAAAGTCACAAGGGGATCCAACACACAAAATCATGGGTAGACAGACTGAAGTATGGAAACAATAACAATTCAGAGAGAAGTGACACTTCATAGACTCATGTAACTTCCTAAGGGGAATTTTCCTTTATGACAACAATTAAGGAGACAATAGTCGTTGAGTGGTGACAAGATCCAAATATGGGACAATGATGCCATGGAAATTGACGGATGTTGTTGGGCATGACAAAAAATTGGAGTGGTGGAGGATATAAGGTCTCCCACAACACCCACCGAGTGTGTGTGCTCCTTGGGAAAATTCAACGATAGAACAAACGAAGAGCACAAGGAAGAAGTGATCGATTGGGTGAACAAAGTTGTTTGGGTGTGAGCAAGAGCACCTTGGGCACATGATGGTGACGTGTGGCACCAAGGGGGAACACACCTTACTTTCCTTAGAACAATTTATGGAGACTTAGGTTATTTTTGGACAAGGGTGGGGAAACTTAGGAGCATTCCCAAAAAGTGGAATCGTCTACCCTCGACAACTTGGGCACACCAGAGAGGCTGGACAACCCCATTGTCACACCCATGAGTATTTACGACGATCAAAATGAGAGAACACACAAGGAAAGGTGCACATGCCCAAGGATGGGGCACACTGATTCAAGAGACATATTGGTTTATGGAAGTGCAACTTTGGATGGGTGCACTGGGTCCATAGAGGGGATGTGACGACTCATTTGAGTGTGGGCTCACAAAGGGGCTCGACACACCCAAGAGACATGACATTTCGCACAAGTGACCCTTGGAATCCTTATAAGAGCAAGGGCGCACAACCAAGGAAGGCATAGAATAATCGCAATGATTTGGAGAATAAGTATGAGGAAAGTCTAAGGCAACAAATTAAGGCAGAGTTTCCAAGATTGAAGACAAGTAGCCAAGAGTGGGATGCTCTGGGAGGTTTTGGGGAAGTCTGGAAATGCAGGTTTGTTGAAGGCATGTGTGAGGCAGAACTGAAATATATGTTAGCTTGGTAAAAGTTTGTGGAACAAAGGGACAACAAGTCCACGATTGTGGGCACATATAAGGTTCACTACAGGAGTTTGCGAAGACATTTGTGATAGAGAGTCTTGGTGTGACGAATATGTTTATGAGTGTCTTGGTGAGGGGAGGCGAGTTGTGTGACTTTGCCAAAGTTGTAAATTGAGTCGATAGCGCTCATATTGTAATTGTTTTGAAATAACAAAGACTTAGCTAGGTGTTAGGCACTATTTGTGCCTCCTGCATTATTTCTTTGTTTGTCTTAGTTTGTTCCACAATTTTTCTCTTGGATTCTCATATACATGGATGTATGCTTAAATAAGACTGAGTGTTAAATTGTGTTAACAATTGTCTAAGCATACAAGAGTTGCACTAGAGTAGGAGTGTGACTCGCCAGTAGCCTAGAACAGAGTATGGGTATGTTCTAGGTGAAGAGGCATAGTCCGGACGAATTATTCTTGGTCTGCCAAGCAACCAAGTAATAATTGTCAGGGTGTCGCACGCCCTCATGGGGTGAATGATCGTAATATCTAAACAAGTTTCATGTGGGGTCGTGACAATAGGGACCATGAGAATTTTGAGAGAATAAATTTAGAGTTTTAAGGCAGATAATGATAAGGTCGTCAAATATTAGGAGGAACAAAATCGATTAAATTTTTCCCTATTGTGGAATTTGATATAAATCCAAAGGAAAATGCATCAGAGATAGGTTTCAAGTAATGTTGGTTTGAGTTACTCAAATAAAAGGTCTCAAAGTACCAAGGATCAATCTCCAATGATGGGACATATACACCATTTGAATCATTTGACCAAGAAACAACGATATTTGAATATGCAATTAGTAGGAGTTCAAAATATTGTTTTCATAGGCGGAGGAACAAAAGGCATTCCAAAGACTAGTTACATGGATACTTTATAAAATTGAAAGCACTACTTTTGATGGTGACGTGTAATYTRGGAAAAAAGTTGAGCCTTGGATTCTTGAGATATGAAAATACTTCCAAGTACATGTTTACTTTGGAAATATGAAGGCCATAATTTGAACKTTAAATCACTTATTTGGTGGGACCATTCTAGATAGGTGAAGAAAAGMAATGAGAGAAAAWKTACATAGAAGTAGTTTAAAATGTATTTTCAATAGAAATATCTTTCAAATAAATATTATGACAACAAGGTCAAAGAATTTCATGATTTGAAGCTAGGTTAGATGACTATGGATGAGTACATGAACAAATTCTTGKAGTTGTTAAGATATGTTAAGTATATCATGGAAGAGAAGGTAAAAAATCGACACTTCTTAAGCAAGTTGCCTCAATCTTACAAGGATGGGATTTAATTTGATGATCCTAAAAAGATTAATGAGGCAATAAAAAGGGCTAAATATTGCTATGAGTAGTAAAATAATAAAYRAAAGATCAACAAGGCAYGGAAGGAAAAGAAGAAGAGGAAAAAATTGAAAAAATAAAGAAAGGATTCAAACCTCAACCATATAGAAATCAACCAAGGAGTTTCCAACAAAGCTACCCAACACATATTGGAAATAAACTAACTGAATTAGTGGGGAAGATGCCAAGAGAACCTATGAAATGTTGGGGATGTGGAGAAGATAATTTATTTAGGAATTATCCCCATATATAAGAGAACACCATAAATGTTCACAATATTCAAGAGGTGACAACAATCAATGATATAGCAAGGGCCATTCTAGAATTCATGCTACCTTGCAGGGTCAACAAGCATACCACCGAGCATCAATGGTATAATTTGAAGGTAAGATTGCTAAACAAACTATTTCTATTTTTATTGACCTAGGATCTAGTCACAACTATATTGAACCTAATGTTGTTGACTTATGTTCTCTTCAAAAATGCAAGCATAACAAATCATAGTTAGTACAATTGGCTACAAGAGCTAAGAGAAAAGCAAGTGAATTGATGGAGGTTTGTCCACTGGAAATTAATAGAATTTCCACATGGGCAAATTTGAGCATCTTTCCACTTGGTTCATACGATGTCTTGATTAGCATGGAATGTTTGGAAGCACATAAGGTAAAACTTGATTTCTACACCAAAACCTTTAACTGTAGAGATGAGGATGGAAACCCAAGAATAGTGAAAGGTATACCAAATGCCATTTCCATAAGACAAATGACATCCTAATAGTTAAATAATAGTTTTATAAAGGGATTTCAGTTGTATGCAATTCATGTGTTAAAATAAACATAAAGAAAGGAACCAAAGTTGGAAGACTAATTGTTACAAAATATTTCCCCTGCGGACAGGTGAAATTTCCCTTGGATATCTATACCCCCATTGAACAAGACATAACAACAAACAAATGGACACTAACATTCCTTTAGATATATTCTTTATGTCTATGGATAGAAAAGATAGAAGAAATACGTATGACTTACTCCTTTTTCGACGGTTGTCCTCACTATTCTTCATTCTTTGTTCTTGTTGTCCATGTTGTGATCAAGATGAAGAAAGTCTACAAGGAACAAAACAATACCTTCTACTTCTACAATATATCGTTAGACAATAACATATCTATATTTATAGACATACACGTATAAAAAATAGTATGAAGGAAATAGGCCAAGTTATATTAATGGAGAAACATGGTGAAGTACTTACAAACCAACCATAGATGTTGCAACAACTCCTCGAAGCTCTCCATTCTAGCCCTTTCTTGAATGTCTCAGGATCATAATGATTATACTTGTGATGGATTCCTCTCATGCGATCAAAGGTTTGACACTTTGAAATTCTTTCTCCCCCCCCACTTTTACCATGGAAATGCCCTCAATATATAGGATTGGGAGGCTTAACCACCATGAGATATTTTGGGAAACGATTGAGGATTTTACTCCATAAGTTGGGATTTTTCTTCTTGAGGTTTCCTAGGATGGATCCAAGTAGAGTGACTTGAATCCTTGACCCAAACAACCTTGAATCTCCTCGAATCTAGACCTTAGAAAAAGGTGGAATAGTTACAACCTCCTTTGACCACATCAACTCTCCCTCGGAACTGAACACAGAGAGTTGAAAACGCTCCCTAATCACAAGAAGGGGAGAGTTTTTAAGTGTTCAACGCTCCCTATACATGAGAAAGGGATCGTTGACCTTCAAAACCCTCAAAAAATGGTCAAAATTCCAAGTAAAAGGCATGTTTTCATCTTTCAAATGATGGCTTTCTTCCTCCAAAATGGCTTACGGATTATGAAAAATGTTATTTCATGGTGTCAAGGGGTTGTGACACTTAGTAAGGTGAATACGACACTTGACGAAGTGAATGCGACACTTAGTAAGGTGCACACAACACTTGCAACACTAAGGTGTAAATAGGTGCGACACTTAAGTGTGACATTTTGGTGTGTAATAGATGCCCCCTAAAGTGTGAGGTCAGAAGATAAATTGATGGTTGAAATGCTTTAAAAAATATTAATGCAAAGGCACCGGAGAAGGATATCCTCGTAGAAGCTGCAAATAAACATCAAATAGTATATATGTATCATCCCCGAGACAAGAATACCTATGCTCAGAGTAAACTGACTCAAAGCATGACCGCCATCCAAAAAACTATGGATCCATGAAAGCACTGACTAAGGATATGGCCACCAAAGATACAATGTGGATCCATACCTCCATGACTTGATTAATTCGTAGCCATGAAATAATACACAGTGGATCTATGTGAAAATATATATCAGTGGGGTTGCAATTAGGGTGAGTGTACTAGAATCCCCAAAATATTCAGATAATCTCCATCGTAGCCTGGATAAATCACATAACAAAGTGAGTGCCAAACCCAGGGTCTTCATCTCGATCCCGAAATAATGTGATTCTAACCATGTGAATAGATGACTTGATGTCGAGCATGGTAGAAACCACTTGACTACCAACTATTAATTTATACCTTTAACAAGTGTGAGGGAAATCACCACTGATGAAAATGACTCCCAAGGTACCCTAATACATTCTAATGAATGTGAATAAATGGGTTTAAGTTGAACATATATGGAATCATTAGATCAGAGGCCAATGGTGTAAACTTATTGTCGAAGGAGAGGAAACTTTCCATTGAGGCATGCAGGCTCCAAGGTACTAACTGGTTTCTAAGTCTAATTACTGGATAATGTGTTGAATTCAACTGGAACATACCCTTCGAAGGAGGGCCATGATGTTTCCCCCATCATTGACTTGAAACTAACACATGCAAGTGATAAAATACGACATATCAAATGAGGACTGACTGGCACGGGTAGGGATAATACTGCAGAATGATTGGTTTGAGGTGAAACTTCCCTTTAACATTGTGAGGCACAACAAGTGACTTGGAAACATTGACTCGACTGAGAGATAGAACAAAACATAGTGCGATGATCACCGAGGCACTCTTCAAGTCAGCTGAAGGAGTACGAGGACTGATGAATTTGGTATGACTCAAAGACAAACAAATTATCCAACTGTAAGATGAGATGCAAACAAGTGTGAGACAAACAGATTATCCAACAGTAAGACGAGACGCAAAATTGTGCCATGTTCAAGGGAGAAAATAAATAGATGTCATGGTACTTTCCAAAAACTTAACCCACTTCCTTCAATTCACCCCCACCATGATTGGTGGGTACCTCTTTGTTTTTTAACGAGCTTGAGGAGGATAACATATGCTTAGTATAGATCATCTTCAATGAGTCCCTCATCATATGTTTAAGGAACCTGAATAAGGAGGGGTTTGATCCCGTGTGGGTCCTTCAATGCATGTTTTATGAGTTCAAAGAAGGAAAACTTGATGTTATTTTCATGTTTAGAGAGTCTAAGAAGATCTTAAAGATGACTCCATGGATGTTCTTTTTCGTAAATTTAGTCCCCCAAGCCCAAAAAAGTGTAAAACAATACAAGGGAGAACTCTTCTAGTCATGATTGACTAGAGTGTACCTTTTTTGTAGTTAGTCTTACAAGGCCAAAAAAGGGGTAAACTACCAATCGAAAGATGACTCTTCATTGTTTAACGAGCTCGAGGAATGAAAAAGTATGCTCATAGTTTGCTTCATTTTTTAACGAGCTTGAAACAGAGAATGAAATTGTGCTCAAAGTCCTCTGTTTCATTTTTTAACGAGCTTGACACAAAAACGAGAATTTTGCTCAAAGTCGATTTCATTTTTTAATGAGCTAAAAAAAGAGAATAAACTATGCTCGGTGTAATACCCGTGAATGGGTATCTTCCCAACATGATTTCCATAGGTTGGTACATTGATAGATACCTACTAGCGGGTTTTTTCTCAACATAGTGATCAAATGTTGGTACTTTGCCCCCAACATCATTATAAGAAGTTGGTGGTTTAAGTTCAATATGATTCCCAAAGGTTGGAGACATTCCCCCCAAGCTTCGAATCGTCCGTCGACTCTTCTTCTGCACTCATGTAGACTCCTAGATGCTAATAGGGATAGGTTCACTAGAGAGGGAGTAAGAAAGAGGATTAATTGAGACAAGTGGAGGAAAGGAAGGTTTAGGTACTAGATCTTGTGGAAGGATAAGTGACATGATGTCACCTAGTGTTTCAGTGGAAGATGGGCTAGGTACTACCCAAGGATCGAATGATTCAGATGATCGTCGCACCATAGTCGTAATCATATTTCACATGTCAACCTCATCTGGGGGATCAGGGGGGTAAGGGAAAAACTCCCATGAGTGAGGAATCCTAGAGGAGACCTACTCCCAAAATTTAATACTTAATATCAGACTGTCCCAGGAAAGGGATATTATTCACTGGGGAATTATGAAGATTTGGGGTGAAATAATCAATTTGGTTAATAGTCACAATTTTCCCTTGATGGGGAAATTGTAAAATGTGAAAAACTGAATACACAACGATAGTCATTGCATAGAACCAACTGCGACCAAGCAATAAATTATAATCTAGGGTAACGTCAACCACTTCAATGTCGACAAAAATGTTTTTTACCTTTAACTCCACAATGAAATATTTTAAGAGTTCATAAGGTTGGAAATGACATCCATCAAACACCTTAAGGGTGGTAGCAGGTTGGTTAAGTTCGATAGAACCAATGGCTCTCCAGCGGGACAAAGACATGACACATGTGGAAGCTCCTTCATCCAAAACAATGTGATGGAAGTTCTTCCCACCAACCATAGCTTGAATTTGGAAGGTCAGGTGATGGGAGAGCCTCGATTTAAAATAGTCCAGATTAAACATAATCATATTTGACACCTCTGGATCCACAAGTCCAATGGTTGATAACAGGGTTCTATGTTGACTTGGACAATTTTGTAGAAATTCTAATGTCGACATAACACAAGGTGCTTGCGCCAAATCTTCAACAATGTTGTAGTTTTGAGCAGTGCAAGCGCTTAGATTGAAGACTGACTTTCGAATTGTGCCCTAGGGAGAGCGCAACACTGAATCAACAACAAGCCTCTCGATATGAAGATGGGCGGTGATCTGGATTATTTTCGGAATGAAATGAAAGAAAAGATATTACAATTAAATACTCATGAAAATTTCCAGAAACAAAAAAATACAACAATACTTGATTTTTATTAATGAAAGAATTGTAATGAGACTGTAAAAATATGGAGTGCAAGACTCGCTAAAATGGTGGTAGCTTTATCTCAGAGAAGAGATGTGATGGCTACGCTCATTCACAAGAAGATGATTACAATGAAGCTCTGAAGGAATTCTTATGATAAACATGAATGCCAAAACCCTAGACATCCAAAAACCTAACCCTAGGAGATGAAACACCAAAAGTCATGTGGGCCCAGTTTGGGTAAGTTAGAACATTAACTTCTAGGGGTCGTAACTTTTTCATACGATCTCTGTTTTAGGCGCGTGATAGCTCGTTGGAAAGGTATTTTCGAGAAATATTCATTATTCCATCAATATCTGACTCCGTCTATAGTTTAATTGTGTCAAGCCAAGAAAACGTTGTTTAGAGCCCCAAAACGGCCCTGGAAGTACAACAAGATATACTAACATGAAAACTTCCAAAATAAGCCAGTTGGAATAGGTGGGAGGCCACCAATATCCACCTAGATGTTGCATAGGGATTCAGGACAACCCTGTAAGAGTAGAACCCATAATTACAAAGAAATGTACCCATTAAAAAGAAACATGTTGAACTGAAAATTGTCCAGATGAGCCAGTTGGAATATGGAACAAGTGAGTGGACTCCAATATCCACTTGGATCAGGAAGAGGATGGAGGAGGAGTGGAAGTGGATGTATTATCGGTAGCACCTCCATTAGCATGACTATCTAGAGAAGTGTCATAAGTCTTAGCTCCGATTGTTAAACTAACTATCCCACTACACATAAGGACCTGAGCACTTGAGGAAGCATCCTCATGGTGAGGATGACCTGTGTTGCCCCCTTGCGGAGGGGCATGATTTTGTGCAACCATTTGTTGTTGCTAAGTTGGAAAAGGGTTAGTTAACAATATAGGTTGGGAGGTACCTTTTAGAAATTTATAAACTTTCTCACGATGAGGATAGTCTTTCGTGTAGTGCTCCTATGCACAAATCATGCAGGGAAACTTAGCTTTACTTTTCTATGGGGTATCAACAGTTTTTGTAATCTCTTGTGAGTTAGAAGAATTCTTGTATTTACCCTTGTTTTTCTTCTTACCTCTAGGTTGTTGAGATGAAGTGGATTGGACCACATTCAACTCGGAGGTTGGTGCAAGAGAGGGAGAAATTTTGGTAATAGAATAGACCACACCATCGACATGGGTTTCTAGAGCAGGTATTGACGGGTCATTCGATGAGCGAGGAGCATGAGGGATCATATCGCAAAGTGTGACTAACTGGGAATATAACAAGTCTAGATATTGAGCATAACTAATCACTTGCTCCTCAGTGAAAAAACTTCCCATGGCAACATATGTAGATATGGGTGGACAACGTGACTTGGTAAACCAATATTCCATGAGTTGGTCCAAAATAGTGACTTTAATCAACTGTCGCCACCACCTCCATTCATGAATATGATCAGATATGTGAGTGGAGGTGGGTTGCCTAAGAAAAGTCAAAATATCTCCAGTCCAACCCTTGCCTAAATGTTTTAGGATCATAATGTTGATATTTTTTATGGATTCCTCTCACGAGATCAAAGGTTTGACACTCTAAAATTCTTTCTCCCCCCTTTTTACCATGGAAATTCCCTCAATATACAGGATTGTGAGGCTTAACCACCATGAGATATTTTTGGAAATGGTTGAGGAATTTACTCCATAAGTTGGGATTTCTCTTTTTGAGGTTTTCTAGGATGGATCCAAGTAGGGTGACTCGAATCCTTGACCCAAACAAATTTTAATATCCTCGGATCTAGACCTTAGAAAAAGGTGGGATAGTTACAACCTCTTTTGACGACATCAACGCTCCCTCAGAACTAAACAGAGAGCATTGGAAATTATCCCTAAGCATGGGAAGGGGAGCGTTGGTAAGGTTTCAACGCTCCCTATACATGGGCAGGGGAGAGTTGACCTTCAAAACCCTCAAAAAATTGTCAAAATTCCAAGTAAAAGGCATGTTTCTAGCTTTCAAATGATGGGTTTCTTCCTCCAAAATGGATTAGGGA
>JASDQU010370543.1:52632-71979 GCA_032191745.1 Picea mariana | reverse complement strand
TTTCTCTAATACCTCCTCCTTTTCTTGCTTCAAGGCTTATGTAACCTGTTCCTTTTCTTTTTGGACTCGCTGAAGTCAAGCCTCTATTGCATCTGATAATCTTTGTAATTAGGCAGGCTTGTCCCCCAATTTTGCAATTTCTGACGAAGAAGGCGTAGTAGGTACTGCGCGGCTCGAATGGATAGATTTTTGTATGTCTTTCAGCTCCTTTTCTATTTTTTCATACAACATCTCCTGCTTCACTCCATGTCTCTGCAAGATATCCTATGAAGTGTCTTCCACGGCTATGATGATAATATCGACACCGTCCACTATGAGCACATTCTTCGACTGAGGATTATTGGCACAGGTATTCTTTCTTGATGAGGGTTTCTGTGGAGAAACCTTCCTCTTCTTTGATGTTTCAACCTCGGTATGGGGATCCTTTGGTGGTGTAAATTCACCTTTGTCTTTCTTTTCTCCTTCTTCTCATCCTTCTTTCCTTGTTCACTTTGTCTCCTCCTCCTCTTATGGGTGAGTCGGGCCTACTTTACTCTGAGGCATTGTCCTCGTCATTAGTTTCTATGTTCTTCACTTCCTCCTTTTTCTTCTTTTTCTTTGCCCTAGTCTGTTCATCATATTCGACCCGGGTGACCAAGGGACTTCCAATGATGTCTGGGTTGGAGAGTTATGCATCCTCAACTGGTACAGGGAACTCTGTTGGACATTCTTTGGTTATCTCCTATATGTCTTTGACAGTCATCTTATAATAGGAGTGCAACTCCTCCTTTCTCTCATCCCTGCATGCAATGATGTAGATAAAGTGTCGATCTGCGTGGAACTTCACCAGTGGTCTGTACTGGTGCAATGTGTTTAATGTCACTCATGGGAATGCCTCAATAGCATGCTTCAGCTATTGGTTGTAGGCATGGAAGACAGTGTTCGACTGCCACTTCTTCGACATGTCATTCATATACCACAAGGTAGAGAACCTTGTAGCCAATGGCTTTGATGGCTCAACTTCTAGAAATGTCGCTCCTTCCGGCATCTGCCAAGCGAAAAATGTGATTAATACCAGTAACCAAATAAAATGAAACTCATGTCCTTGATCTTGTGCTTCGCTATAGTCCTTCTCCAGCTCGTTGACGAGGTAAATTGCCAAGTTCATTTGCATTCCTTCTACACACTTTCCTTCGAGGTATACTACAAATCTAGTGATCTGTTTCAGAAGGTTCTTTCTAACGATCTTACCATCTATAAGCTGACAAGCTAGGCGCACTGCGCCATATTGGATGGAGGCTACCTTGTAGCCTCCCTTTTGCTTTTCTACATCACCAAAATCCTCATTATTCATTGTGCCAGGGAGCAATCTGAAGTATTCCCTCGATAGAACTACTGAGGGTTCAAACCCTACATGCTCAGTCCTGTGATCAAGTGGATCAACACTGGATCCAGAGAGATGCACCTATCGAGCCATAGATATCCTTCATGATAGCATGAAAAGAGGAGTTTAACACAAGCGTTAACCTCCTAATGTCGGCCAAATTGATGGATCTTCATTACATTCAATATCATGGACTACGTGAGCTCCTTAATCCATGACTAGGAGACTATACGTAGCTTCTTCCTAGTCATCTTCATCAAGTACCTATGCGACACGAGCATCGTGTAGTTATTCCTGTCATCGAGGTTGAAATCATTGTTCTTCAAAGATAGAATGTGTCCTAATCGAGGTCCAACTACGAGTATACCCTTCGAGATGTACGCGGTGATCAACGTGTACTCAAATTCACACGAGATACTATCATGGTTAACCATGCCAACCAAAGGTGGTATGTACTCTGGCAAGACCGACAGGATCTGCTTCGTGTTAGCCAGATCATCGTGATTCTTTCTTCACTTGTTAGTTGCAGTCTGACTAGAATGACGTCCAGTCAAAGGGGATGCTTGCAATCCCCCTGTTGATGATGCTTGTATTCCTACAGACATAACTCTCTTAGCCATGAGTGCCATGAGAATATCCTCCACAGACTTTTCTAGCATGCTATGATCGCCCGACATTCACATTTGTAACCAAATAGATTAGGTAGGTGAATGGACAAGCGAGGTAATCAAATGGATGGTGATGTCTAGAAATCATAGTGTAATACAGTGGATTCTCTGTTATCTTAGATAATCATAGGTGGCAAAAAGTGGTCTCGGTGTAGCATCCGACGAGTTAAATAAGCAAGCATCATAACGAATTCCTCCAACGGGAAGGAATGCATTCATCAATGTGAATCTGTATGTTATGGCATGGTCCCAACGATCCAATGATGATCTTTACCATCAATAATCGTGTTTCTAGTCATTCTAGAGTGTTATTCTAACTGTCAGGGCTCCTCCAATGGTCATATAGCTTCGTCGTGGTGAAGTCCCATTCTGTGTGGTTTTGTTATTCCAGTGAGTTTCAACTTATGTAGATCTGCCTCTTGCAAAGTCTTCCTTCTATTTTATGTAGCTTCTTGCAGCTTAGCTTTCTTCCTATTGAGCTTCTTGGCCTTCTTTCCTGTGATTTGGGCTTCTCTAACAATTTCTGGAATCCTCTTCCCATTTGTATTCTTATTCTCTCATGTTGAAAAAAATTTGCACTGTTTATGTGATCTTACAGATTTTGAGGTTAATGTCCCTTCTCTTACTGTTTCTAGGGTGGCTATACTTCTTTCTTGCATGGGAAATTTCTTCAATTCTTCCTGCATTCTTTCAATTTCAACAACTAATTTTCTTGCCTTTTGTTGCTTCGACTTACCCTCTTGTTCTTCTATTAGTCGCATTATTTGTCTAGCTATGAAGTCCCTTAGTTCTTGATTTTTATGTTTTTTATCTTCCTCCTCTGCTTTCCTTCTGATCTAATCCTTCTCAATCTAGGTCTTTCCTAACAAAAGTGGAAAAGGGGCATTGTTCTCAACAAACCTAATAACTTCAAAGTCCTCTTCTGTCGATGTTTCATGAGAAATCATAGGTATATTAGTAAATATTCCACATAGGGTTATCATATTTCCTTTAAACAATCCTATCCTTCCCAAGGAATGTATCATAGAAGGCTTTCCATAAATTTCCGAAGTGCTTTCTGGCATAATGTTCACATGTGTTTCTTCATCCAATACACAGTATATGTCGAAGTATTTTATTCTTGTGACTATGCAATGTTTTTCTTTTAAGATCTCTGACAAAATGACATCCTTGTAGTCATTCATTGCTTACTTTAACTATACTAACTGATCCAGGTGGATATCGGTGGACACCCACCTTTTCCAACTGGTTCAAAACAGTTTTCTGGCAATTTTGGTAATTTACTATTTTTAGCAGTTTTTAACTTCTGGGGCCATTTTGAGGGCCTAAATGAAGGTTTTTCAGGATCAAGATTCTCACTGATAGATAAATTCATGATTGAGCCCAAAAAATGAATCTCTTCAAAGATACCTTTCTAACGGGCTATCATGCACCTAAAACGAAGATTGTATGCAAAAGTTACGACCCCGGGAAGTTGATGTACTAACTTACCCAAGCGGGCCCACATGAATTTTGGTGCTTCATATCCTAGGGTTAGGTTTTTGGATGTCTAGGGTTTTTTTCATTCTTGTTTATTGTAAAAAGGCCTTCAGATCCTCATTGTAATGATCTTCTTGTGAATGGGAGTAGTCGACACATCTCTTCTTAGAGATAAGCTGCCACCATTCTAGCGAGTCTTTCACTTTGTATTTTTACAGTCTCTGTACATTTATTTCATTAATAGAAATTGTGTATTATTGTATATCTATTTTTATGGTTGCATCTCTGATACATTTATGTTATATTATTGGATATCTTCGATATCTCTGTGCGTTTATTTATTATATCTCCTCTCTCATTTCATGCTGAAAATAATCTAGATCAGTGGTATCAGAGCAGGCTACTCTTGATCGTTTTTAGTGCATGTCCCCGACGGGGTCCTAGTATAGAAAGTTGGGTCTTGAGTTTTTCTCTATTGAGGACAATCGCTCTCGCACACCAAAGAAACCCTCAATAGAATAAGAAAATAAAAATGACAAAGCAGAGGATCCTATCAATCTGTTGCTTGAGAAATCTCTCACGCGATAGAGGAACGAAATGATGGATAATTTTTCCCACATCTTTCAATGCCTGCCAATAGCATCAGGCACATCTTCATCAAGAGGCCACTTTGGAGGCACCTCACCTTTCAAGGTACAAGTTAATTTTTATATTCCTGTATTTGAAGGACAGATAGATGCAGAAGCCCTAGACAAATGGTTAAACCTGCTAGAAGGTTATTTCTCTGTTCACAATTTTTTCGACAGAGAAAAGATCACCTTTGCACTCCTTAAATCTCTCCCTCATGTCAAACATTGGCGGGAAACTTACTGGGAAAAAATTTCCACAGAGGAGTTTTGAATATATGGGGTCGAGCCCACTTGGGATTTTTTTGTGGATGCGGTAAAGGAATAGTTTTACCCTGTTGGAAACTATGAGGACCAATGCATGATATGGACCACACTGCAGCAAGAGAGGGGCTAAGCAGTTCGAGATTTCACCAATACCTTCCATACCTTACACACCAAGCTGGGTATCAAATACTCTGAACGAAATTTAGTTTTGAAATACCGTGGGGCTCTACACAGATACATCCAAACTGAAATGGATTTTCTGGACATCTCATCACTCGGTGTTGCTTATCGATATGATGTTAAAATCGAGCAAAAATTTAAGCACCAGAACAAATGAGAGTTTGTGTCTGCAAATCTGCAACAAACAAAGTATGAAAAAGACGAACCTAACAAACAGTCTCCTAAAAACCAATCCAATCCACAAGAAAAGAAGGGTCAAGGGAAGACAAAGAAGGACATCGAAAAATGGTGCGATTTCCACAAAATCCCCTGGCACAACATCGATGAATGTCGCTCAAAACAATCATTGGTGGCCGATCTCAAATACAAGGAGTCGAACCCTGATTCAGAATCTGATTCTGAAAATACTGGTAAAGTCCAGATCATTGATGCAGACGCCACTGCTATTGTCGCAACCACAGCAATTCAACTAGAAGAACCAACAGATCCTGAGGAGAGGGAGCACCTTTTTCATTCACAGATGTTGGTGAAGGGAACCCTGCTGCATTTTATTGTTGATAGTGGAAGCCAGAAGAACCTCATCTCAGCAGAGGTCGTGAAACAGTTGGGATTTTTGACAACACCACACCCACAGTCATACAACATCGAGTGGCTTCGCCAAGGATGATATCTTCGTGTCAGCCAATAGTTTTGATTATCATACAACATCCAAACCTTCAAGGATGAGGTATTATGTGATGTTGTTGTTGGATTACTGAGTGGGGGGGTCAATCAGTAATAGAGAAATTATAATCCTTTTTAATTCAAATAATCCGAGTGTTATATCAATGTAGAATTATCATCCAATAATGAGCAATGAACAAATGAACAATCATACACATACACAGTACACCATTGTTTTACGTGGAAACCCAAAGTAGGAGAAAACCACATAATGTTTTTTCTTACATGTATTGAAGAATTACATTCATTGGAAGCACCAAATTCCTTTCTTTTCCAGCTGCAACTGGAAGGAGAATCCAACCTCCTAGTTTCTTAGGCTACAACTTGAGGGAAGCTCCAACTCTTCAATTCTCTGGCTACAACCAGAAGGTGGCTACAACCATCTATCCTTGCCCCATCCAACCACCCTGAAGTACAAGTATAATGATGGAACCACTGTCACACTATCACTGTGAGATATATCATTGTAAACTTGTACCAATAAACCTGAACGATGCATCAACCTGTACCTCAACCTGTAATCAACATGTACCATAAACAAGTGCATCAACCATGCACCAACCTATACAAAACAACCTGTAATCAACCTATACCATACATAAGTGCAACCAACCATGTACAAAGTATGTACCAATCATGTGTCAACTACACATCAACTATGACTCATTAGTATGTACCAACATCATCAACTATACACCTCATGTATGTGCCACCTCATCAACTACATGTCTCGACCATGTACCCAACATGTACCTTAACCAAAATACCTCATCAATTTAATAATCCGAATATGATTTGTAACTCTATAATAGACCTTGTGTATATGATCACATACCTGCAAATCTTCCTTAACTTTGACAACAAGAGACTAGCATTTTTATCAAACTTTTCTTTAGTCTCACATGACTAGTTTTGGATTAGTCAACAACCCTAACTTGAAATAATCATAAATTTGTACATGTAATGAATAAAGCTCTAAATCTGATACATAATGTTCTTCAGTGTGTTTTATACGATTCCTCCAGGTGTCACTACTTGGAACCTCTCAAAAAATGAGTTATAGAAAAAATGGCACACCTTTCTAAATTTTGTATTACTCTAGAGAGCGACCTTGTAGAGCGTGCCCCGCACAAAATATATTTTTAATAGATATGAAACTATTACACAACATACTACAGACTGTACTGTAACCAACACATTTTGTATTAGTGAATTTGGATCTGTTATGAAGAATTTATGATGTTTTCACCCGAAACACTTGTTTTTGACTAGTTTCAGGACTAGCCACAAACCCTATTTTCCATGGAGTGTAACTCCAAAACTACAACGACCCACAAGATGAATTTTTTACCACATATACTTGGATATGTTTCCTTAGAAATCATCATCAAAATAATTTATCCTTCCTTGAATTATGGCCTTCTTTTCTTCACCTTCCCTCAGAAATTCGGCTTAGATATCCTTTGGTTACCTCAGACACCTATAGGTATTCAATATTATCAAGTGTGTCTTAAATGAGAGAGCCTTGCCTCTTATTTATACTCTCCAAGTAGCTTCCTTAAAAACATCTTCCAGGTCAGTTTGCCCACTTTCCTTATTTTAGGGTTAACCCACTTCTAATTTCTCCATTAAATTTATTATTTAAATAATTTATTTTGTATTCATTTTTACTTATACTACACTCATCACTTCACTTTATTATTTACCTTCTAAAATCTCTTAAACCACTTTGATTACTTTGACCTTTTGGGGCTTCTAGATGACATAAGAGGGTCCTCCAACTTCATAAGGCCATAAATCTCAAACCGTGAGGAGTTATGTGATGTTCCACATACCACTGGAAATGGCATGATAAGAAATATCCATCTAGGATAGTTTCAATAAGAAATTCACTAACCTTCATCTCATTATTCCACAAATAATCATGGTTTCTCTAACCATACTTCTAGGATAACTCAATCCACAAAGCATCTTCTTGTGAGGGATTTTACCATAAGGGGACCACTTTGGAGTTAATCCATATGTACTTCTTATCAACCATGACAACACAATAATGAGTCATCTTTACATCAAACAAAATTGGGTCCATTACCCAATCCTTTGTGCTACTGGGTTTTCTTCAAGGGTTGACATCAATGAAAACTAACCTTAATCAACAATATCCCCCTTTGGCATTCATGGCAACACTATGATGCAATACTAAAATCATATCACTCATTTTCCCCCTGGAACAATGCCTCTGTCCTCCACATCTGATAAATCTCTCCCCCCTTTGTCATCAATGGCAAAGGTATCTTTCCATCCAGGGTTGCTCCCCCTAAATGAACTGTCCTCTTATGGTGCTTCCTCATGTACATCTAAGACATATAAGATAAGAATTAAAAAAGAATTCATTTTGGAGTAGAAATAACTCCAAGTCTTTGGCGAAAATATTCAAAGGCATCCCATGGAAGTGGTTTTGTAAATATGTCTGCCACCTGTTCTTTTATACCCACATACTCAACTCTGATGTTCTTTTCTGCAACCTTCTCCCATAGAAAGTGATACTTGATTGGAATGTGCTTCGTCTTGGCATGCATCACCGGGTTCTTTGAGATATTGATGGCTCTTGTATTATCACAATATATTGGAATGGGCTCATCATACTCAATCTGTATATCTATCAGAGTTTGTTTCATCCAAAGAACCTGTGTACAACATGATGTTCTTGCAATATACTCTACCTCGACTGTATATAAGGATACTGATGATTGTTTCTTGCTTATCCATGATACTAAACACTCACCCAAGTATAATGATGATCCACTAGTGCTTCGTCGGTCATCAATACAACCTGCCCAATCTGCATCTGTGTAGGAAATAAGTGATATATCCTTTCCTTTTGGATACCATAATCCAAACTCTTATGTTCCTTTAAGATATCTGAAAATCCTCTTCAATGCCAATACATGTGATTCCATTGGTGTTACTTGAAATCATGCCACCTATCCAACTTCCTGCTTTACATATGGTCTAGATTCTATCACATAGAGTAGGCTACCAATCATTGACCTGTATTGCCTCTGATCTATAGACTTCGAGTCATCATCTTTGCTCAACTTGCAACTGGTTTGCATGGGAGTGATAACTGGTTTGCAATCTTCTATTCCAAACCTCTTTAGCATTTCTCTGATATACTTGGTTTGAGAAATAAATATTCCTTGGTTGTTTTGACGTATTTGAAGTCCCAGATAGAAGAATAGTTCTCCAAGTAACGACATTTCAAATTCATTCTGCATTTCTTTTGCAAACTCCTGGCTTAACCTGTCATCATCACTACCAAAAATAATATCATCGACATAAACTTCAACTAATAAAATATTACCTTGACTTACTTTGATGTAGATGTTGTAGTCTGCACTTCCTTTTCTGAACCCTACCTGCTGCAAATACTTATCCAGTCTAGAGTACCATGCTCTAGGATCTTGTTTTAAACCATACAAGGCCTTCTTTAATTTACAAACATAATCTGCGTTCTCTGACAACTGAAATCCTTCTGGTTGTTTAATGTAGACTTCTTCTTCAAGTTCCCCATTCAAAAAAGATGATTTTACGTCCATCTGATATACTTTAATATTTTTAGAGCATTCATAAGCTAAAAACAAACAGATTGCTTCCATTTTGGCAACTGGGGAAAATGTCTCTTCAAAGTCGATTCCTTCAATCTGTGCATATCCTTTACATACCAATCTAAATTTTTTCCTTGTAAATTGTACATCTTCATTTAATTTATTAATGAAAACCCATTTTGTGTCAATCACATTCTTATTCTTTGGTCTTGGAACCAATTCCCAAGTGTCATTTTTCTCTATTTGATCCAATTCTTCATTCATGGCCTTATTCCCAAATTCATCATCACTGGCTTCTTCAAAACATTTTGGTTCAATTGTAGATAAGAGCGCTAGGTGTGTTGGTTCTAGTGAATGGATTCTTCTTCTAGTCTCAAATTCTCCATCGTTGTTTCTGATAATCTGATTTGAAGGGTGATTCTTCTGTACTCATTTACTGGGTGTCTTTGGAGACACTTGTTGAACTTGACCTTCTTCTTCTGTAGGATTCTCTTCATCTTCCTCTTCTACATGTTTTTCATCTTCTGCTTCTTCTTCTAAGGGTTGTTTCATTGATTCATTTTCTTCCTTTGATTCTAGTCTACCTGTTTCATCAATTGTTACGTTGATGCTTTCCACAACTTTGTTCAATCTTATAATGTAACACTTGTATGCTTTCCTTGTACTTGAGTAACCAACAAGTACTCCTTTGTCCACACGAGATTCAAACCTTCCCATTCCACCATATTCTCTTTTGATATAGCATTTGCTTCCAAAAACTTTGAAGTTCTTTACATTTGTTGGTATTCCTTTCCATAGTTCGTAAGGCATTTTTTCAGTTTTGTTTCTCAGCATTACTCTGTTTTGAATGTGAAATATTGTATGCACTACCTGTTTCCAAAATATATTTGTCAATTTCGAATCAATTAACATTGTTCGGGCCATTTCCTATACTGTCATGTTTTTTCTTTCAACAACTCCATTCTGTTGAGGTGTCCTAGAAACGGAGAATTGTCTTTTTATTCCATGATTTCTACAGTAGTCCATAAATTCCTTTGAGGTGAACTCTCCTCCATTATCAAATATCAAGCATTTGATTTTTGAATCCATTTCATTTTCAACCATTTCCTTGTAGATCTTGAAGTTTTCAAAAGCTTCTGACTTATTCTTGAGAAAGAATACTGCAGTCATTATGGTATAATGATCAACTAATAACATGAATTATTTCTCACCTTTTAAGCCCTTTGTTTTAGTTGCTCCAACTAGATCAGTATGCACAATTTCTAGTGGTCTTGTCGTTGAATATTCCTTTGATTTAAACCTGGTCTTTGTTTTCTTTCCTTGTTGACAATGCTTTCATAAAGTGTTGGTTGGTTTTGTGATCTAGGGCACTTATCCGACTGCTTCTATTTTACTAAATTTGACAAGGTTATCAAAATGTATGTGACACATTCTTCTCTGCCATAGCCAACTTTCATCTTCCTTTTCTAGACAACACTTTTCATTTCCAATTTCACTTAACACATATATGTTGCTTGAAGTTCTTGCAGCTCTCGCAATCAATTTCCCTGAACCTTCTTTTCTTATCTAACACTTTTGTGAATCAAAAGTAAATTTATGACCTTGTTCACACATTTGACTCACACTTAGAATATTATGTTTCATATCTTCTACTAGTAGAACATTTTCTTCCTTTTCATTTTTGTTCCCAATTCGGCATGTGCCTTTTCCAATGATTTTGGATGAATCATCATTTCCAAAGGAGACTAATCCATTTCTTTCCTTTTGTAATGTAAGAAACTTGTCTCTGTCACCTGTCATGTGTTTTGAACACCCACTGTCAACATACCAAACACATTTGTTCTACTTAGTTGTTAGAGAAATTGTGCATTCTTCATTGCTATACTTATCTTTCTTTCTTATCCATGTCCTTTTCTGAGGTTCCTGTTTGTGACTATTGTTATTTTGTTGAGGTTCTTTGGGGGGGACTATCATTCTGCACTCTTTTTCCATGTGTCCAATATTGTTAAATTTGTAACATTCCACTTTAGTTCTCAAAGATTCAAACCTGTTGTAACTTCTTATCTATGTTTCACTAGGCTTTCTTGAATAACCCCTTTGTGTATGACTCTCAAGGTTGTTATTGTTCCTGTTCTTAGGTTTGCAATTTATAGATTTATGTCCAAAATTATTACATGAATAACATAAACAAAAAAATATAGTTCGATACCTGGGAGTTGAAGATCTTCTGAAAGGAGGTGCTCTTATGAATCCTTATTTTTCTTGAGGCCTATCTGTCTATTGTTGATTCTGAAATATGAATCTTCTCGGTGGAGGAGTGTCCCTGTAATCCCCTTTGATTGTTTTTTCATAACTTTTTGCATATGTTTCTTTCTCTATTGTTTTGGATCTTGATCCCTTTTATATCTGATTGTATCCAAGTCTAGACTTGTCAAGATGAGAATTTTGACTCTTGATAATGTCATCTAGAACTTTTGAGTTATTTTTCATATTTTTCTTTTGAATATCCTTTCTTAGTGTGACAATCTTCGCTTCCAAGTTTCCAATGACCTTGTTCTTTTCTTCTAGCTTTTCTTTGAGTGCTTCATCAATTATTTTATCTTCTTCTATTTGAACCTTCAATTTTGTGATCATTTGTTCTAGTTCTCGAGTGTATTTTTTCTTGTCTAGTTCTCCTTGTAGTTTCTTGTTTTTCTTGTTTTCTCTTCTGATAACTTCTATGGCACACATTAATTCTTCTCGATGGTAAACTTTTGCTTCTTCAATTTCTTCTTCGACTTCTTCATATTCTTCTTCAGCTTCTTCATATTCTTCTTCAGAGTCTTCTTTGTCAGAGTCTTATACTGCCATGAATAGAACTCTTACTATCTCACTCTCACTAACTTCATCTTCATCTGATGATGAGATGTCTTCTTTGGTGCATAAGCTTTTCTTGAAAACTTTCTTTGTAGTTATTTTTCCTTTATATGTGTGTTTACCTTTTGAGTAACCTTCATCATTTCTCTTTTTCTTATGAGGACATTTGTTAGAAAAATGACCAATACTATCACAATTAAAACAAATTAAAGGAAGATTACCTCTATACCCACCGTCGGTTCCCTTGTTCAATCTTTTAACGAAGTTGGCCACTTCTTCATCATCTTCCAAGACATCACTGCTGCTGCTATATTCTTCTTGTTTCTTTTTCTTTTGCTTTGAACTTTTGGATTATTTGAAGTCTACTTATTTTACATCTAGATTTTCCTTTTGAACAATTATAGATTCTTCGATTTCTTCTCCCAATTCTATGATTTGATTCACTGTTTCATCGACTCGTAAGAAGTAGGCTGCAATATTTTCATCTTCCTTCATTTTTAGTTGTTCGAACTAACCTCTGTGAGTTTTAAGCTTTGCTTATTTGACTTTTGTATCTCCTTCATAAATATTTCGAAGCTTGTCCCAAATTTCTTTAGCAGATTTACAATGTGCAACTTTGGTGAATACCGTATCACTAAGACCATTCAAAAGTGAATTTTTGGCTTTGGAACTATTCTCACCGAGTTTCATTTCTTTGTCATTTGTTGGTGGAACTGTTGGTGTTGTGTATCCATCTACAATTGATTGCTAAACTTGAAATCCTTGTGCCTATATATATGTCTTCATCCTTATGCTCCAAAAAACTTACTTTTGTCCATCAAACTGTGGTATTCCATTTTTATACAAGTTGGTACTCTCCATGATCTACCTTTCAGTGGTTAAACTGTTTTCTGAAGGAACCTACTCTGATACCAATTGTTGGATTACTGAGAGCGGGGTGAATCAGTAATAGAGCAATTATAATAATTTTTAATTCAAATAATCCAAGTGTTATACCAATGTATAATTATCATCCAATAATGAGCAATCAACAAATGAACTATCATACACATAAACACTACACCAATTTTTTACGTGGAAACCCAAAGCGAGAGAAAACCAAGGAATGGTTTTTCTTATATTGCTTGAAGAATTAAATTCATTGGAAGCACCAACTTCCTATGTTTTCCAGCTGCAACTGGAAGGAAGCTCCAACCTCCTAGTTTCTCAGGATACAACCTGAGGGAAGCTCCAATTCTCCAATTCTCTAGCTACAACCAGAAGGAGGATACAACCCCCTATATTCTCCGGCTACAACCGGAAGGTGGATACAACCATATGTTCTTGCCCCGTCCAACTTCCCTGAAGTAGAAGTATAATGATGGAACCACTGTCACCAATAAACTTGAACCATGCATCAACCATGCATCAACCTATACCTCAACCTATAATCAACTTGTACCATAAAAAAGTGCATCAACCATGCACCAACCTGTACCAAACAACATGTAATCAACCTGTACCAGACACAAGTGAAACCAACCATGTGCAAAGTATGTACCAATTTGTTGACGGAAGAAATTGACCATCTGTCAACTGGAAGAACGAGTCCGGTCCGAGGTTGTCTAATTAACCCAAGTCATTTGGTATGACTCACTCTTACGCGTTTAATAGCTCCATTGGCCAATCTATAGTCCTAAAAGAAACAAATAAATAAATAAAAGAAATGAAACAACTAACTAGCTACTAAACGCTAATATATATATGTACATGTATGTATATATCTATTCTAAATAATATTTACACAACAGATTTGTTTCTCTAATTTTATGTACATGTTATACAGTTTGTGAGTTTTAATCTGAACTCACTAAAAATCTATGAAAAGATGGTTCTTTTGATAGAAATAGAAAAATAAGACAAAATAAACTATTTCTTTTGTTTTTGTTTTGTCTTTTATCTCTATGTATCTGTAAGATTAAATATAAAACATACTCTAGAAGAAGAATATTTAGACAGTGAAAACCAGACCACATACAAGAGTTTCAAAAATAAACAAACAAATAAAGGAAACAAACTAACCTATAAATGAGTTGGTCTGCATGCATCTGACGTCTATATGATCATGAATCGTCCATCCAGTTTGGCCACGAGATAAATCTACTGTGAAACTTTTACGCTGTCTATAATAAATGCCAAATAGTATATTGATTGCTGGATTTTAATAATAGAACAATAGGATGCAAATAATAAATGTGATATTTATGACTGTAGGCAATTACATATAAGATAAATCTACCAGTAATAACCTACTTTTAATCATTCAACAATATTAAGATAAACCTTATCATTTGAATTGAATGATCAATCACTATTTTCATATAACTGAAGCATAAAATTGTGGACTGTATGAAAGAAATTATCTTGATGACGTAATAATCTGTGAAGACGAAAGCTATCAATAATTATCGAATTATCAAGATAAACAAACCACATACAAAAACAATATTTATAGATAGCTAAAGCAGAAATGTAAACATGTGTTCTGTCCAAATTTGTGTATAGGATGTCCACAATTCACCCCAGGCCAAGATGTCTTGATTACAAAAAATAATGAGCTTTTAAAGCCTTTAGAAAGGTAACTGTCTCATCTTCTGAGATCAGATATTGATTACAAAAATAGAAGGGGGATATAACCACCCAGATCATACTAAATCTTCTAAAGCTAAAAAATTTTATTTCTGTTTATACAGAAATGTATCATAGATATGGCTAACCAAACTCAAAAATGCTTCAGATCACCTGGTAACTATGAACTCCTAGATATCCTGAAAAGAAAAAAAAAAAAAGAGAAACTTAGATATATGTTTAACCATTATTTTGCAAATTTCGAATTAGAATAATTGGCTACAGAATCTGCTAATTCTATAGCTAGTTATTTTAGTAATGAAATCCAATTTATTCAATGAATAAAACAATCTAATTTATTTAATGAATAACCCTATTTTAAGATAAAAGAAATCTTACCTCTAACTGTAAAATCAAATCATATCAGATTATCTCAGAATTTATTATTGATGTTGCAGTCTCAATGTTTTTTAATATCACATTCCCTATAGTCTTCATACGTTTTCCTTTTCTTTAAATGACAGACTCGAGCCTATGATTTTCATTTATTAAGGCATTGACCTGGTCAATGAGAGCTTTAATATATGACTGTAAAATAGGTATATCAGTGTAGTATTTATCAATCTAGAATAGGCAAGCCTCATATTGTGACTGAGCGACGGTCTGTTGGGAATAACCACGATTGTGAACCGGAGCATCTCCAACATGGACTGTAGATTTATTACCCAACTTAATACCAGGAAACCCTTCACTATGTTTCAGACAAGGCGGTAGATTGTCCACGAAGTTGTAAGGTTGATCAAGGTGTGGTTGGAACGAAAGAGGGTCTTCTTCTGCGAGAAATCTATCAATTTCGAAATCCGGACTCTCATGGATCTTCATCATATTGATCAAGATCGCATGAGGGTTCAACTTGTTTCAGAGCTTCCTCGAAATTAACCTTCTAGCTCTCTTATTTTTAAAACTCAAATCAACATCGTCTTTAGATGTCTTGCCTGTAGGTTTGTTTGAATTTTTGACAGAGTCATTGGGTTGTGCGACTTTCTCATGGGCCTTCTCAGCAACTTTCGAGTTGGGTAAAGGCTTAATGTGGGTGGTCGTAACACAGGCCTGGGTAGCTAAGGGTTATGTTGTCGGATAGACCAAGGTTTCCTCAATTACAGGCTTGTCAATCTCTTCAGCGTTGGGGTTAGCGAAACCATTTCTGGTTAAAAAGGAATCCCAATCATCGTTCTGCAAACTCAATTGATGTGTAAGCAAAAATTTTATTAAACTGTGGTGGAAAAGACTCAAATCCAAACGTTTATTTTTATACCTCTTAGCCATTTTGTAAAGGCTCCTCCATAGATAATAAAGCATGTTTAAAGGAAACCCTATAAAAATCATGAGTAGACGTAGATGATAAAGAAACACAAGACCAAAATTGCCTTCACAAGTGACAAACTGTTTCAACACAGCAAGAAGACTGTGTCATCAAGCTTTCAGTAAGGATACTGGCATACCTTTGTCTTGACCATTCACCGGGAAGGTGTCTGGATGTCCCTCTAAATTCTGCAAGCGGAAAGAACTGGGATCTAGTTTTTCGGCAATTAAGAATGGTCCCAACCACAGGTTTTGGAACTTAGTATGTTCACCTTTCCCCTCATGAGGTTTGTCCCACTTAAGGACAAGATCACCTACCTCAAAATTCCTGTCTGAGGCAGAATTGGAATCGAACTAGATTTTGACAATAAGTTGATGTTGATCTAGTTTTTATTTCTCTTGCACCCTTACTTCTTCTAACTTCAGTAAAGCATTAATCCTGCTTTCCAAAGGAGGGAAGTCTTCTTCCTGAACCTTCTGCAATAATTGTAGAGACAGAAGGAGAACATGCAGTGGAAGAATTGCTTCCCTATCATAAACGAGGAAAAAGGGGGAATTACCAACAACAATTTTTGGAGTTACCCTATCAGCCCAGAGTGCATTGAATAATGCATTATGCTAGTTTTTGTGGTTTTCAAAGACCATTCTCTTGATGATATTGATCAGGTTTTTATTGGTCGATTAAGGGTAATAGCTGGCAGAATACTTTAGTTTTATTCCTTTTTCTAAAGAAAAAGCACTCATTTCGAGAGATGAAAAATAGGAAGCATTATCAAACACTAGACATTCAGGAATACCAAAACGAGTGATAATGTTTGAATTAAGGAAGGATATTACCTGACTGGTGTTTACCACTTTTAATGGTGCAGCCTCAGACCTTCTAGTGAAATAGCCTATCGCTGTAATTATGTATTTATGTTGCTGCGATGATGTGGGGTTAATTGGGCCTATAATGTCAAGGCCCCATTGTTGAAAAGGGAAATCTACCGAGACAGGTTGCAGCGGGAATGCTAACTTCTATACTCGTCCAGAAGCCTTTTGATAGATTACACACTTGCGGCATAACGTATGGGCATCTTTGAAAATAATGGGCCAGTAATATCCTGCCCTTAATACTTTGTGGGCAGTGGTGTCTCCACCGAAATTCCCACCAGCCTCCCCTGCATGTAATTCTGATAAAACTTTATCTGCTTCATCTCTTTCCAGATAACGCATAAGTATTCCATCAAAATTTTGGCAAAACAATATACCATTCACCAGCTGGAAAGGTGCAGATTTTAATCTCAGTGCTCTCCTCTTTTTTGGATCAAGGTGAGTTGATCCGTGTATTAGATAAAACTTGATGTCATCGTACCAAGGACTTGTAAGATTTTGTACACAGCTGATTTGATTATGATTATGCTGATCTTTAATTAACATATCAGTTTGATTTTGTTGTTCTATAGCTGAGTCAGCAACCAATTTACATAAACCTTGGCCTCTAACAATTTTTGCTGGAGTGATCTCAAGGTCATATTCTTGTAAGGATGTGACCCAGATTTCCCTTTTCTCACCCAGTTCTTTCTATACTAACAAATTTCTGACAGCAGGGTAAGGGACAATGACTTTCGTCCTAGATTTCAGTAGATAAGATTGAAAATGTTTTACTTCTTTAAAAATAGCATAAGCCTGCTGATCTACTGTTGGGTAATTAAGTTTTGTTTCCTTAAAGGCTGAGCTCATAAAGGTAATAGGAACTTCGTTGTTTTCAACATTCTTTTGGGTTAGCACAGCGGCATAAGACCGATCAGAGGCAAACGTGTAGAGAGTGAAGTCTCGCGAAAAGTCAGGGCTCATTAGGGATGGAGCCTCTACTATGGCCTTTTTTATTGAGTCAAAAGATTGAATTTCTAGAGGTCCCTAATGGTATTGCACATCCTTTTTTATTAAGTTTTGTAATGGTCTTCCATTTCTGAAAAACTTGGGACAAACTTTCTAACAAAATTTATCTGACCTAAAAAAGATTGCATGGAATTTTTGGAAAAGGGGGGGAGGAGTTTTGAAATGACTTGAGTCCTCTCAGGGTCAATGATCATCTCTTCATTAGATACAATAAATCAAGAAGCTTGCCTTGTTCTACTGCAAAGACAGATTTTTTGGGATTTAGAGAGATTTTGTACTTACGACATCGTTGTAGAACAACTCTTAGATGAGCTAAATGATCTCCTTTATTCTTTGAGAAGACAATGACATCATCTAGATAGACTTCTACATATTGATTGATTAGACCGTGGAAAGAGATATCCATCGCTCTATGAAAAGTGGCACCAGCATTTATAAGCCCAAAGGGCATCTTTCTGTAAGCATAGGTACCCCATGGAGTACAGAAAGTGGTTTTCAGCTGGTCTGGGGGAGACATTAGGACTTGGTTATACCCTGAAAAACCATCCAACAATGATAATATTTTAGAACCGGATACCTTTTGGAGAATCCGTTCCATGGGAGGAACATGGTAGTTGTCTTTATCAGACGCTCAATTTAAATTTCGAAAATCGACACATAGTCGGATTATGCCACTTTTCTTCCTTATAGGGACAAGGTTAGAGACCCACTTTGTATGTCTCACTGGGAAGATTATTTTAGCATTCAATAGTTTGTTTAGTTCCTTTTCGACCGTTGGTTCGAGTTTTGGGTGCATCTTTCTCAACTTCTGTTGAAAAGGTTGAGTTCAGGGTTTCATGGGAATAATGTGTTGTATGATGTTAAGATCAAAGGTTTTTAGGTCATCATATGTCCAAGCGAAGACATCCTTAAATTCCTTAAACAACTTAATAAATGTTGAATTTTCTTGCTCAGAGCATCCCATTCCCAAATTGATGCATTGTGGGTTATCTTTAGTTCCTAGATTTACCTTTTCATGGGTCAAGGAAGAACTATTCATTTTACAATTTAGTGATTTTCTGAATTTATCATGCAAATCATAAAAAATTTCTAATCTTACCATAGATTTTGGGAGAGAATTTACCAGATTCGATGTCGTTTCAGGAGATCTTGGGTCCGATATTACCGTAAAATTGCACAGGTCTTTGTTATGGGTACCTTCATCGATAACTGCACCTTGGAAAGTGTCTTCCATGTGCAGAAAACTAATGATCTCTTGATCATCATTGAAAACTCTCCAATTAGTGATGTTGTCCTGGACAAATGGTGAACAACAACTCAATGGAAAATGCATTTGGAGAAAGGCCTTCTGCGGGAAAAAGTTTAGAAGCGACATTATCCAACAAGTCAACCTCAGAATTATTCAATCTTGGAATAGAATTAATGTTAAACGCAGAAAATTTGTTCATTAGATTCCATACCTCATCTTGATAACTTTTCAGGTGTGGAGATAGGCAATGAATCAAGTTTCTTACCTATCTTACCACATTCTCTGAATCACCATAGACTGTTAAATTCTGAACTCTTAAATCTAGTGCCTTTCTGAGACCTTGCAAGAGTGCCTTGTATTTGGTCGTATTGTTTGTGCATTCAAATTATAACCAGAAAGCGATCGAAGTTTTGTTACCTGCTGGATCAATGAGCACACATCTTGTGCCGACTCCTTCTTTAGATTTAGATCCATCGAA
>JASDQU010370543.1:28970-51669 GCA_032191745.1 Picea mariana | reverse complement strand
TCCTCCAACTTCGTAAGGCCATAAATCTCAAACCGTGAGGAGTTATGTGATGTTCCACATACCACTGGAAATGGCATGATAAGAACTATCCATCTAGTATAGTTTCACTAAGAAATTCACTAACCTTCATTTCATTATTCCACAAATAATCATGGTTTCTCTAACCATACTTCTAGGATAACTCAATCCACAAAGTGTCTTCTTGTGAGGGATTTTACCATAAGGGGACCACTTTGGAGTTAATCCATATGTACTTCTTATCAACCATGACAAGACAATAATGAGTCATCTTTACATCAAACAAAATTGGGTCCATTACCCAATCCTTTGTGCTACCGGGTTTTCTTCAAGGGTTGACATAAATGACAACTAACCTTAATCAACAATATCCCCCTTTGGCATTGATGGCAACACTATGATGCAATACTAAAATCATATCACTCATTTTCCCCTTGGAACAATGCCTCTGTCCTCCACATCTGATAAATCTCTTTCCCCTTTGTCATCAATGGCAAAGGTATCTTTCCATCCAGGGTTGCTCCCCCTAAATGAATTGTCCTCTTATGGTGCTTCCTCATGTACATCTAAGACATATAAGATAAGCATTCAAAAAGCATTCATTTTGGAGTAGAAATAACTCCAAGTCTCTGGCGAAAATATTCAAAGGCTTCCTGTGGAAGTGGTTTTGTAAATATGTCTGCCACTTGTTCTTTTATACCCACATACTCAACTCTGATGTTCTTTTCTGCAACCTTCTCCCATAGAAAGTGATACTTGATTGGAATGTGCTTCATCTTGGCATGCATCACCAGGTTCTTTGAGATATTGATGGCTCTTGTATTATCACAATATATTGGAATGGGCTCATCATACTCAATCTGTATGTCTATCAGAGTTTGTTTCATCCAAAGAACCTGTGTACAACATGATGTTCTTGCAATATACTCTGCCTCGACTATAGATAAGGATACTGATGATTGTTTCTTGCTTATCCATGATACTAAACACTCACCCAAGTATAATGATGATCCACTAGTGCTTCATCAGTCATCAATACAACCTGCCCAATCTGCATCTGTGTAGGAAATAAGTGATAGATCCTTTCCTTTTGGATACCATAATCCAAACTCTTATGTTCCTTTAAGATATCTGAAAATCCTCTTCAATGCTAATACATGTGATTCTATTGGTGTTACTTGAAATCATGCCACCTATCCAACTACCTGCTTTACATCTGGTCTAGATTCTATCACATAGAGTAGGCTACCAATCATTGACCTGTATTGCCTCTGATCTATAGACTTCGAGTCATCATCTTTGCTCAACTTGAAACTTGTTTGCATGGGAGTGATAACTGGTTTGCAATCTTCTATTCCAAACCTCTTTAGCATTTTTCTGATATACTTGGTTTGAGAAATAAATATTCCTTGGTTGTTTTGACGTATCTGAAGTCCCAGAAAGAAGAATAGTTCTCCAAGTAACGACATTTCAAATTCATTCTACATTTCTTTTGCAAACTCCTGGCTTAACCTGTCATCATCACTACCAAAAATAATATCATCGACATAAACTTCAACTAATAAAATATTACCTTGACTTACTTTGATGTAGAGGTTATTGTCTGTACTTCCTTTTCTGAACCCTACCTGCTGCAAATACTTATCCAGTCTAGAGTACCATGCTCTAGGATCTTGTTTTAAACCATACAAGGCCTTCTTTAATTTACAAACATAATCTGCGTTCTCTGACAACTGAAATCCTTCTGGTTGTTCAATGTAGACTTCTTCTTCAAGTTCCCCATTCAAAAAAAATGATTTTACATCCATCTGATATACTTTAATATTTTTAGAGCATTCATAAGCTAAAAACAAACGGATTGCTTCCATTTTGGCAACTGGGGAAAATGTCTCTTCAAAGTCGATTCCTTCAATCTGTGCATATCCTTTACATACCAATATAGATTTTTTCCTTGTAAATTGTCCATCTTCATTTAATTTATTACTGAAAACCCATTTTGTGTCGATCACATTCTTATTCTTTGGTCTTGGAACCAATTCCCAAGTGTCATTTTTCTCTATTTGATCCAATTCTTCATCCATGGCCTTATTCCCAAATTCATCATCACTGGCTTCTTCAAAACATTTTGGTTCAATTGTAGATAAGAGTGCTAGGTGTGTTGGTTCTAGTGAATGGATTCTTCTTCTAGTCTCAACTTCTCCATCTTTGTTTCCGATAATCTGATTTGAAGGGTGATTCTTCTGTACTCATTTACTGGGTGTCTTTGGAGACACTTGTTGAACTTGATCTTCTTCTTCTGTCAGATTCTCTTCATCTTCCTCTTCTACATGTTTTTCATCTTCTGCTTCTTCTTCTAAGGGTTGTTTCATTGATTCATTTTCTTCCTTTGATTCTGGTCTACCTGTTTCATCAATTGTTACGTTGATGCTTTCCACAACTTTTTTCAATATTATAATGTAACACTTGTATGCTTTCCTTGTACTTGAGTAACCAACAAGTACTCCTTTGTCCACACGAGATTCAAACCTTCCCATTCCACCATATTCTCTTTTGATATAGCGTTTGCTTCCAAAAACTATGAAGTGTTTTACATTTGTTGGTATTCCTTTCCATAGTTCGTAAGGCATTTTGTCAGTTTTGTTTCTGAGCATTACTCTGTTTTGAATGTGAACTATTGTATGCACTACCTGTTTCCAAAATATATTTGTCAATTTCGAATCAATTAACATTGTTCGAGCCATTTCCTATACTGTCATGTTTTTTCTTTCAACAACTCCATTCTGTTGAGGTGTCCTAGAAACGGAGAATTGTCTTTTTATTCCATGATTTCTACAGTAGTCCATAAATTCCTTTGAGGTGAACTCTCCTCCATTATCAAATATCAAGCAATTGATTTTTGAATCCATTTCATTTTCAACCATTTCCTTGTAGATCTTGAAGTTTTCAAAAGCTTCTGACTTATTCTTGAGAAAGAATACTGCAGTCATTATGGTATAATCATCAACTAATAACATGAAGTATTTCTCACCTTTTAAGCCCTTTGTTTTAGTTGGTCCAACTAGATCAGTATGCACAATTTCTAGTGGTCTTGTCATTGAATATTCCTTTGATTTAAACCTGGTCTTTGTTTTCTTTCCTTGTTGACAATGCTTGCATAAAGTGTTGGTTGGTTTTGTGATCTAGGGCACTTATCCGACTACTTCTATTTTACTGAATTTGACAAGTTTATCAAAATGTATGTGACACATTCTTCTCTGCCATAGCCAACTTTCATCTTCCGTTTCTAGACAACACTTTTCATTTCCAATTTCACTTAACACATATATGTTGCTTGAAGTTCTTGCAGCTCTAGCAATCAATTTCCCTGAACCTTCTTTTCTTATCTAACACTTTTGTGAATCAAAAGTAAATTTATGACCTTGTTCATACATTTGACTCACACTTAGAATATTATGTTTCATATCTTCTACTAGTAGAACATTTTATTCCTTTTGATTTTTGTTCCCAATTCGGACTGTGCCTTTTCCAATGATTTTGGATGAATCATCATTTCCAAAGGAGACTAATCCATTTCTTTCCTTTCTTAATGTAAGAAACTTGTCTCCATCACCTTTCATGTGTTTTGAACACCCACTGTCAACATACCAAACACATTTGTTCTACTTAGTTGTTAGAGAAATTGTGCATTCTTCATTGCTATACTTATCTTTCTTTCTTATCCATGTCCTTTTCTGAGGTTCCTGTTTGTGACTATTGTTATTTTGTTGAGGTTCTTTGGGGGGGACTGTCATTCTGCACTCTTTTTCCATGTGTCCAAAATTGTTAAATTTGTAACATTCCACTTTAGTGCTCAAAGATTCAAACCTGTTGTAACTTATTATCTATGTTTCACTAGGCCTTCTTGAATAACCCCTTTGTGTATGACTCTCAAGGTTGTTATTGTTCCTGTTCTTAGGTCTGCAATTTACAACTTTATGTCCAAAATTATTACATGAATAACATAAACAAAAAAATATAGTTTGATACCTGGGAGTTGAAGATCTTCTGAAAGGAGGTGCTCTTATGAATCCTTATTTTTCTTGAGGCCTATCTGTCTATTGTTGATTCTGAAATATGAATCTTCTCGGTGGAGGAGTGTCCCTGTAATCCCCTTTGATTGTTTTTTCATAACTTTTTGCATATGTTTCTTGCTCTGTTGTTTTGGATCTTGATCCATTTTATATCTAATTGTATCCAATTCTGGACTTGTCAAGATGAGATTTTTGACTCTTGATAATGTCATCCAGAACTTTTGAGCTATTCTGCATATTTTTCTTTTGAATATCCTTTCTTAGTGTGACAATCTTCGCTTCCAAGTTTCCAATGACCTTGTTCTTTTCTTCTAGCTTTTCTTTGAGTGCTTCATCAATTCTTTTATCTTCTTCTATTTGAACCTTCAATTTTGTGATCATTTGTTCTAGTTCTCGAGTGTATTTTTTCTTGTCTAGCTCTCCTTGTAGTTTCTTGGTTTTCTTCTTTTCTCTTCTGATAACTTCTATGGCACACATTAATTCTTCTCGATGGTCAACTTTTGCTTCTTCAATTTCTTCTTTGACTTCTTCATATTCTTCTTCGGAGTCTTCTTTGTCAGAGTCTTATACTGCCATGAATAGAACTCTTACTGTCTCACTCTCACTAACTTCATCTTCATCTGATGATGAGATGTCTTCTTTGGTGCATAAGCTTTTCTTGAAAAATTTCTTTGTAGTTATTTTTCCTTTATATGTGTGTTTACCTTTTGAGTAACCTTCATCATTTCTCTTTTTCTTATGAGGACATTTGTTAGAAAAATGACCAATACTATCACAATTAAAACAAATTAAAGGAAGATTAGCTCTATACCTACCGTCGGTTCCCTTGTTCAATCTTTTAACGAGGTTGGCCACTTCTTCATCATCTTCCAAGACGTCACTGCTACTGCTATGTTCTTCTTGTTCCTTTTTCTTTTTCTTTGATCTTTTGGATTCTTTGAAGGCTACTTATTTTACATCTGGATTTTCCTTTTGAACAATTATAGATTCTTCGATTTCTTCTCCCAATTCTATGATTTCATTCACTGTTTCATCGACTCGTAAGAAGTAGGCTGCAATATTTTCATCTTCCTTCATTTTTAGTTGTTCGAACTAACCTCTGTGAGTTTTNCTTTGGAACTATTCTCACCAAGTTTCATTTCTTTGTCATTTGTTGGTGGAACTGTTGGTGTTGTGTATCCATCTACAATTGATTGCCAAACTTGAAATCCTTGTGCCTATATATATGTCTTCATCCTTATGCTCCAAAAAACTTACTTTTGTCCATCAAACTATGGTATTCCATTTTTATACAAGTTGGTACTCTCCATGATCTACCTTTCAGTGGTTAAACTGTTTTCTGAAGGAACCTACTCTAATACCAATTGTTGGATTACTGAGAGCGGGGTGAATCAGTAATAGAGCAATTATAATCATTTTTAATTCAAATAATCCAAGTGTTATACCAATGTAGAATTATCATCCAATAATGAGCAATGAACAAATGAACTATCATACACATAAACACTACACCAGTGTTTTACGTGGAAACCTAAAGCGAGAGAAAACCAAGGAATGGTTTTTCTTATATTGATTGAAGAATTAAATTCATTGGAAGCACCAACTTCCTATGTTTTCCAGCTGCAACTGGAAGGAAGCTCCAACCTCCTAGTTTCTCGGGATACAACCTGAGGGAAGCTCCAATTCTCCAATTCTCTAGCTACAACCAGAAGGAGGATACAACCCCCTATATTCTCCGGCTACAACCGGAAGGTGGATACAACCATATGTTCTTGCCCCATCCAACTGCCCTGAAGTAGAAGTATAATGATGGAACCACTGTCACCAATAAACCTGAACCATGCATCAACCATGCATCAACCTGTACCTCAACCTATAATCAACTTGTACCATAAAAAAGTGCATCAACCATGCACCAACCTGTACCAAACAACATGTAATCAACTTGTACCAGACACAAGTGAAACCAACCATGTACAAAGTATGTACCAATTTGTTGACGGAAGAAATTGACCATCTGTCAACTGGAAGAATGAGTCCGGTCCGAGGTTGTCTAATTAACCCAAGTCATTTGGTATGACTCACTCTTACGCGTTTAATGGCTCCGTTGGCCAATCTAAAGTCCTAAAAGAAACAAATAAATAAATAAAAGAAATGAAACAACTAACTAGTTACTAAACGCTAATATATATATGTACATGTATGTATATATCTATTCTAAATAATATTTACACAACAGATTTGTTTCTCTAATTTTATGTACATGTTATACAATTTGTGAGTTTTAATCTGAACTCACTAAAAATCTATGAAAAGATGGTTCTTTTGATAGAAATAGAAAAATAAGACAAAATAAACTATTACTTTTGTTTTTGTTTTGTCTTTTATCTCTATGTATCTGTAAGATTAAATATAAAACATACTCTAGAAGAAGAATATTTAGACAATGAAAACCAGACCACATACAAGAGTTTCAAAAATAAACAAACAAATAAAGGAAACAAACTAACCTATAAATGAGTTGGTCTGCATGCATCTGACGTCTGTATGATCATGAATCGTCCATCCAGTTTGGCCACGAGATAAATCTACTGTGAAACTTTTACGCTATCTGTAATAAATGCCAAATAGTATATTGATTGCTGGATTTTAATAATAGAACAATAGGATGCAAATAATAAATGTGATATTTATGACTGTAGGCAATTACATATAAGATAAATCTACCAGTAATAACCTACCTTTAATCATTCAACAATATTAAAATAAACCTTATCATTTGAATTGAATGATCAATCACTATTTTCATATAACTGAAGCATAAAATTGTGGACTGTATGAAAGAAATTATCTTGATGACATAATAATCTGTGAAGATCAAATCTATCAATAATTATCGAATTATCAAGATAAACAAACCACATACAACAACAATATTTACAGATAGCTAAAGCAGAAATGTAAACATGTGTTATGTCCAAATTTGTGTATAGGCTGTCCACAATTCACCCCAGGCCAAGATGTCTTGATTACAAAAAATAATGAGCTTTTAAAGCCTTTAGAAAGGTAACTATCTCATCTTCTAAGATCAGATATTGATTACAAAAATAGAAGGGGGATATAACCACCCAGATCATACTAAATCTTCTAAAGCTAAAAAAGTTTATTTCTGTTTATACAGAAATGTATCATAGATATGGCTAACCAACCTCAAAAATGCTTCAGATCACCTGGTAACCATGAACTCCTAGATATCCTGAAAAGAAAAAAAAAAATAGAGAAACTTAGATATATGTTTAACCATTATTTTGCAAATTTCGAATTAGAATAATTGGCTACAGAATTTGCTAATTCTATAGCTAGTTATTTTAGTAATGAAATCCAATTTATTCAATGAATAAAACAATCTAATTTATTTAATGAATAACCCTATTTTAAGATAAAAGAAATCTTACCTCTAACTGTAAAAAAAAATCATATCAGATTATCTCATAATTTATTATTGATGTTGCAGTCTCAATGTTTTTTAATATCACATTCCCTATAGTCTTCATACGTTTTCCTTTTCTTTAAATGACAGACTCGAGCCTATGATTTTCATTTATTAAGTCACTGACCTGGTCAATGAGAGCTTTAATCTATGAATGTAAAATAGGTATATCAGTGTAGTATTTATCAATCTAGAATAGGCAAGCCTCATATTGCGACTGAGCGACGGTCCGTTGGGAATAACCACGATTGTGAACCAAAGCATCTCCAACATGTACTGTAGATTTATTGCCCAACTTAATACCAGGAAACCCTTCACTATGTTTCAGACAAGGTGGTAGATTGTCCACGAAGTTGTAAGGCTGATCGAGGTGTGGTTGGAACGAAAGAGGGTCTTCTTCAGCAAGAAATCTATCAATTTCGAAATCTGGACTCTCATGGATCTTGATCATCCTGATCGAGCTCGCATGAGGGTTCAAATTGTTTCAGAGCTTCCTCAAAATTAAACTTCTAGCTCTCTTACTTTTAAAACTCAAATCAACATCGTCTTTAGATGTCTTGCCTGTAGGTTTGTTTGAATTTTTGACAAAGTCATTGGGTTGTGCGACTTTCTCATGGGCCTTCTCAGCAACTTTCGGGTTGGGTAAAGGCTTAATGTGGGTGGTCATAACACAGGCCTGGGTAGCTGAGGGTTACATTGTAGGATAGACCAAGGTTTCCTCAATTACAAGCTTGTCAATCTCTTCAGCGTTGGGGTTACCGAAACCATTTCTGGTTAAAAAGGAATCCCAATCATCGTTTTGCAAACTCAATTGATGTGTAAGCAAAATTTTTATTAAACCGTGGTGGAAAAGACTCAAATACAAACGTTTATTTTTATACCTCTTAGCCATTTTGTAAAGGCTCCTCCATAGATAATAAAGAATGTTTAAAGGAAACCCAATAAAAATCATGAGCAGACGCAGATGATAAAGAAACACAAGACCAAAATTTCCTTCACAAGTGACAAACTGTTTCAACACAGCAAGAATACTGTGTCATCAAGCTTTCAATAAGGATACTGGCATACCTTTGTCACAACCATTGATCTTCTGAGATATAAAGAAAAGACTCCAAGGAACCGCTTCTACCTTAGCATTCTTGAACCACCTCTGACCACTCGCAAGGAGTCTTGTAGCTTGGCTTAAAAAGTCCTCTATGACTTCGAGTTGAATGTCCCCACCTTATCTCTACATCCATCGAATGAGAGAGAAAATTCTTGAGAAGTCTGTAGGTTGAAACCCTGGAATATTTCAAGCAAAACAAGCCAACCATTACCCTCGAGATCCTCTCTGGCATCGTGGCATAGGAGCAAGGTCTGAGTGTTGTTAGGTTCGACTCTAACAATAGGAACCATGGTGAATCAACAGGAAATCAACCAAATACAGTGCGTATGGAGGGTTTGTAAGAGCATACCAGAGCTATACCCCGAGCCTGAAAACCATCAACAGTCTATGGCGTATAAGGAGAAAATACATAATGAAAAGACAAGCATTGTTTGAAATGAATGCGAGGGATGTTGCAAAGCCCAAGACCAAGCTTCGAAATGATGGGTTGGCTATAATTGTATTGCCACTTCTCATAAAGTACAGGACATGACCAGAGTTAATAAAAATGAATGTGAAATATAGTGGGTTCGATCATAAAGTTTGGGAGAGTGAAACCTGTAAATCAAAGCCTAGTGATGAGGGAACATATGACCAAGGACCACACTAAAACCATATCAATGCTCAAATCAAAAGGTCCTTTGTTGATATAATTAACAATCCATAAGCATGCTTGAGATTCAAGGAATCGAAACAAAGAGAATAGTCTTCATCGCAAGGAACAAGGCTTCATTAATAAATTGTAGAGACATTTTGCCTTTCATAATTTTTTCAAATAGAATGGTAACATAGTCATAAGTTTTAATGCATTGTTTTCATGCTTTCAGTCATGAACGAAGCATGAAAACAAAAACAATGGGGAAAATTGAAAACTTACAATTGTCATTTCGAAAATTGCTTGTGAAGAACAGAAAAATGTGTGACCCCAGTTAGGCAGCTACATAGATCATTTAATTGATATAAAAAGTTAAAAATATGTTGGGCTGCCAACAATGGCGACATGTTGGGAGAAGCAGTTATCTTTGTAATACGGACGAGTTCAGGTTAGAGAAATCTGAAAGATTTCAAATCAAATAACAACTGAAAGGTTATTTGAACATCTTTAATAATCATGACGCAGTCTAGTTTAAGATATATTTCGTTAAAAAGAATGAAATCTAGTGACAAACTTCACAAAAGAAAGTCATGACGTTTAAGTTAATGTCTCCAATACTGTTGACAGGGCCACTGCTGCTAGCAGGCATCCATAGCCTCGACAGGGATGTCAATTAACCCACTCTGACGTCTATATCCTGTCCAAGAAATTTGAAATCAGAATGAAGGATGCTTATGACCAAAAACAAGATTTATACCTGAGAATTTTCTTTTACCTGACATTGCTTCGCTGCCAGTAGGCCTGTTCAATACCCCGACGAAGTTGTATTGGCATCATTCATGCATTTACCCACTGCCAGCAGACCTATTCAGTGTCCCAACGGGTTTACAAACACTTCCCACAGCTCTCTGAGAAATTATTCGCATTCTGATATAGTTTTAAAGATACTCAACAGAGCGGGGTGATGCTGAAAATTTCAGTTTTTTTTAACACAACTTAATATTTCCTAGGCCTTTAAATTTTTCCAACTAACCTTCATCAAGATATGAAAATAGTTCATTAATAAAACTAATTTTCAAGGACAAGGAGATGTCGTTGAGTTGCTTTCTTAAAGAGTAGGGACAACGTAAAGAGTTTTTTAAAGATAATCGTGAATACTTTCAAGTGCAAATTGAAACTGAGAAATCGACTCTCAAACAAAATATCATCTTTAACTAGCCTACATTTTCAAAGAAAGACAACAATTGATGCTCTGATAGCCTTTGACAGTTATTTTGAGATGAAGCATTTTGTTCTTTTCTTCCGAACTAGACTATAATACAGGCATGTTTGACTCAAAAAGGACAATAAACAAAAAAGAAAATAAAAAACAAACCAGAAAAGAAAACGAAAAGAAAAGAAATCAAAATAGAAAAATATCTACAAAAGGTGTATCAGAGAATAGTTAGGTAAAATACTTTTTGAGAGCTTGACCATTCACCGGGAAGGTGTCTGGCTATCCCTCTAAATTCTGCAGGCGGAAAGAACTGGGATCTAGTTTTTCGGCAATTAAGAATGGTCCCAACCACAGGTTTTGGAACTTAGTATGTTCACCTTTCCCCTCATGAGGTTTGTCCCACTTAAGGACAAGATCACCTACCTCAAAATTCCTGTCTAAGGCAGAATTGGAATCGAACTAGATTTTGACAATAAGTTGATGTTGATCCAGTTTTTATTTCTCTTGCACCCTTACTTCTTCTAACTTCAGTAAAGCATTAATCCTGCTTTCCAAAGGAGGGCAGTCTTCTTCCTGAACCTTCTGCAATAATTGCAGAGACAGAAGGAGAACATGCGGTGGAAGAATTGCTTCCCTATCGTAAACGAGGAAAAAGGGGGAATTACCAACAACAATTTTTGGAGTTACCCTATCAGCCCAAAGTGCATTGAATAATGCATTATGCCAGTTTTTGTGGTTTTCAGAGACCGTTCTCTTGATGATATTGATCAGGTTTTTATTGGTCGATTCTGCCAAACCCTTTCCTTAAGGGTAATAGCTGGAAGAATACTTTAGTTTTATTCCTTTTTCTAAATAAAAAGCACTCATTTCGAGAGATGAAAAATAGGAAGCATTATCAAACACTAGACATTCAAGAATACCAAAACGAGTGATAATGTTTGAATTAAGGAAGGATATTACCTGACTGGTGTTTACCACTTTTAATGGTGCAACCTCGGACCATCTAGTGAAATAGCCTATCGCTATAATTATGTATTTATGTTGTTGCGATGATGTGGGGTTAATTGGGCCTATAATGTCAAGGCCCCATTGTTGAAAAGGGAAATCTACCGAGACAGGTTGCAGCGGGAATGCTAACTTCTATACTCGTCCAGAAGCCTTTTGATAGATTACACACTTGCGGCATAACGTATGGGCATCTTTGAAAATAATGGGCCAGTAATATCCTGCCCTTAATACTTTGTGGGCAGTGGTGTCTCCACCGAAATTCCCACCATCTTCCCCTGCATGTAATTCTGATAAAACTTTATCTGCTTCATCTCGTTCCAGATAACGCATAAGTATTCCATCAAAATTTTGGCAAAACAATATACCATTCACCAGCTGGAAAGGTGCAGATTTTAATGTCAACGCTCTCCTCTTTTTTTGGATCAAGGTGACGGGGAGTTGATCCGTGTATTAGATAAAACTTGATGTGATCATACCAAGGACTTGTAAGATTTTGTACACAGCTAATTTGATTATGATTATGCTGATCTTTAATTAACATATCGGTTTGATTTTGTTGTTCTATAGCTGAGTCAGCAACCAATTTACATAAACCTTGGCCTCTAACAATTTGTGCTGGAGTGATCTCGAGGTCATATTATTGTAAGGATGTGACCCAGATTTCCCTTTTCTCACCCAGTTCTTTCTGTACTAACAAATTTCTGACAGCAGGGTAAGGGACAATGACTTTCGTCCTAGATTTCAGTAGATAAGATTGAAAATGTTTTACTTCTTTAAAAATAGCATAAGCCTGCTAATCTACTGTTGGGTAATTAAGTTTTGTTTCCTTAAAGGCTGAGCTCATAAAGGTAATAGAAACTTCGTTGTTTTCAACATTATTTTGGGTTAGCACAGCGGCATAAGACCGACCAGAGGCAAACGTGTAGAGAGTGAAGTCTCGCGAAAAGTCAGGGCTCATTAGGGATGGAGCCTCTACTATGGCCTTTTTTATTGAGTCAAAAGATTGACTTTCTAGAGGTCCCCAATGGTATTGCACATCCTTTTTTATTAAGTTTTGTAATGGTCTGACCATTTCTGAAAAAATGGGGACAAACTTTCTAACAAAATTTATCTAACCTAAAAAAGATTGCATGGAATTTTTGGAAAAGGGGGGGAGGAGTTTTGAAATGACTTGAGTCCTCTCAGGGTCAATGATCATCTCTTCATTAGATACAATGAATCCGAGAAGCTTGCCTTGTTCTACTGCAAAGACATATTTTTGGGGATTTAGAGAGATGTCATACTTACGACATCGTTGTAGAACAACTCTTAGATGAGCTAAATGATCTCCTTTATTCTTTGAGAAGACAATGACATCATCTAGATAGAATTATACATATTGATTGATTAGACCGTGGAAAGAGATATCCATCTCTCTATGAAAAGTGGCACCGACATTTATAAGCCCAAAGGGCATCTTTCTGTAAGCATAGGTACCCCATGGAGTACAGAAAGTGGTTTTCAGCTGGTCTGGGGGAGACATTAGGACTTGGTTATACCCTAAAAAACCATCCAGCAATGATAATCTTTCAGAACCAGATACCTTTTGGAGAATCCGTTCCATGGGAGGAACATGGTAGTTGTCTTTATCGGATGCTCAATTTAAATTTCGAAAATCGACACATAGTCGGATTATGCCACTTTTCTTCCTTACAGGGACAAGGTTAGAGACCCACTCTGTATGTCTCACTGGGAAGATTATTTTAGCATTCAATAGTTTGTTTAGTTCCTTTTTGACGGTTGGTTCGAGTTTTGGGTGCATCTTTCTCAACTTCTGTTGAAAAGGTTGAGTCCGGGGTTTCATGGGAATAATGTGTTGTATGATGTTAAGATCAAAGGTTTTTAGGTCATCATATGTCCAAGCGAAGACATCCTTAAATTCCTTAAACAACTTAATAAATGTTGAATTTTCTTGTTCAGAGCATCCCATTCCCAAATTGATGCAATGTGGGTTATCTTTAGTTCCTAGATTTACTTTTTCATGGGTCAAGGAAGAACTATTCATTTTACAATTTAGTGATTTTCTGAATTTATCATGCAAATCATAAAAATTTTCTAATCTTACCACATATTTTGGGAGAGAATTTACCAGATTCGATGTCATTTCAGGAGATCTTGGGTCCGATATTACCGTAAAATTGCACAGGTATTTGTTATGGGTACCTTCATCGATAACTGCACCTTGGAAAGTGTCTTCCATGTGTAGAAAACTAATGATCTGTTGATCGTCATTGAAAACTCTCCAATTAGTGATGTTGTCCTGGACAAATGGTGAACAACAACTCGACGGAAAATGCATTTGGAGAAAGGCCTTCTGCGGGAAAAAGTTTAGAAGCGACATTATCCAACAAGTCAACCTCCGAATTATTCAATCTTGGAATAGAATTAATGTTAAACGCAGAAAATTTGTTCATTAGATTCCATACCTCAGCTTGATAACTTTTCAGGTGTGGAGATAGGCAATGAATCGAGTTTCTTACCTACCTTACCACATTCTCTGAATCACCATAGACTATTAAATTCTGAACTCTTAAATCTAGTGCCTTTCTGAGACCTTGCAAGAGTGCCTTGTATTTGGTCGTATTGTTTGTGCATTCAAATTATAACTGGAAAGCGATCAAAGTTTTGTTACCTACTGGATCAATGAGCACACATCTTGTGCCGAATCCTTCTTTAGATTTAGATCCATCGAAGTAAAGAGACTAGATATGGTTCTCATCAGCTGTATGCGACACCTTAGATAGGATTGTTGACTGTTTGCATGTCATGAGTTCAGACTATTTTTCCATGTCAGTAATGGTAGAACTTTCAGCCATGAAGTTGTCGAAAAAGGTGTTCATCCCCTGCATTTCGGGTGAATTGGAGGAAGTAGTGAATGGTTCATTAGGATCATTTAAATCAGTTACTATAAGCTTGAGGTAACACTCACGATTGATCTTGATTCTGTTAGGATTTCCATTATCCGGAAGCCACGAATGAGACCAATCTGTCGCAAAGTAACCATGTAGCTGTTCGGACCAATCCCCACTTAAAAATAAGCCATATACTTCAGGAATATCAACGACAATAATATCAATAATCTGGTGGACTTTAGGATTAGATGATAATCTGAAAAGTACATTTTTTAATTCACCTATTACCTTAACACTGGTCTGATCAAGCTTAATAATTTTTAGACTGGAAGGTTGAACTTCGGCATTGATTTTTTGGTAGAAATACCAAGTCATTACGTTTGACGATGCACCGGAATCTACCATACAATTATGTACATTTCTATTGAAAATTTCAAAAGTCAACAAAAAGGGTGGGACATTTCTGCGAGTATTAACAGCAGAAGTTTGTTGGTTTTTAGTCGTAGCCCCTGGAACTATTTTACTTACATTTGTTATGCTTTTTACAGCAAGGTCTCTTTTATCAGAGGATTCTAGTGTTGTTTTAACATAGACCTTTTGAGGTGTTTTAGGGTTGTTTTCTGCAAATTTGTTGCTTTTCAGATTGTTGTTTTTGTTGTTTTCTGCAATATTCTGAAGCATCTTTTGTAGAAGAAAAAGAAATTTCAATAATTCATAAATAGAAATATTAGCTCTAAGTTTTTTGAGATCCTTAATCAAATCATATTCTAAACTTGGAGTTGTTGAATTCTGTTTAGTTTCAATTTGTTTAGACTATTTTTGAGGTGGATTAGTTCCAATTTCAGAAGAGGATTTATTCATTGTTTTCCTTCTGGTATTGTAAGGATGTACTGTTTCAAAATTAGCTTGAAAGATACTATCCGAAAAATGCCCGAAGATGTTGGGAGAGGATTCATCCTCTTCCACTATTTCTTGTTCAACCACGTCTTCAGAAACCTCAGGGGGGAACTAAGTTGTCATGTGCTTCTAGAATTGTCTGGATAGTGTATTGTAGGCTTTCTAGATTCAGGCCTTCGTAATTTGAGTTAGGTCGGTTTGTGGGAAAAGGATTTCTAAAAGGGGTTTTGTAAGACCCTTTGCTTGAAGAAGCTTCTTCAGCTGATCTCCTTAAATCTATAACTTGATTTGACAACTTCTGAACGACCTTGTGTAAACTTTCCAGATCTGAACCATATGATTGAATTTTGGTTTGGGGAGGTCTAGGAAGAATTTCTATTTTCTTCTTGGAAGATGAGGTAATCTCTGCCTCGTTACTGATATTGTATTTTAGTCTTAGAATATCTTTCTCAATTTGGCTTGCCTCCTCGAAGGCTTCCAATAATGTTTCTTTCTTAGACCTTTTTACCTAGATTGTTATGTTTTGGTGCAGGGCTTTAGTATAGCATGTGACAATAAGATTTTCAGCAGGCATTGAATCAGTGGGGATTCGATTCTTTAATGTTAAAAACCTTTGATTAAAGTCTTTTATTTTTTACTTGGGGTTCATCTTTAAACTGGAGAGTTCCATGACTAAGACTTCGGGAGATTTGTCGTCTCCGAATTTCTCAAGGAAACAAGATTCGAATCTATCCCAAGATACAATGGTGTGGGGTTGTTGGGTAAAATACCAGGTAGATGCATTGCCTTCAAATGTGTACGGAAAAAGTCTACATACTACATCTCCATGTTCTACGCTTCGGAGCCTGATGGATAACATGAATTTTTTAATGTGATCCTCAACGATCTGCTTGGAATCTGGGTTGAATTTAGGGAGCCATTTCTCCAGATGTTTAAGCAAAGGATGTTGGGGTCCAGGTATGGCCACAACATCTTGATCTAGCCAAGGTATGGTAGGATTATTTGGATTTTCCATAGGTGTGGGTGGCGTCAAAGGCTGAGATGAAGAACTGCATTCATCCGATGACTCTTCTCCTAAAGAGGAGGGAGATGAAGGCAGTGGTGATGGTGGGATACCAGATCCTCTGGCTACAGGAGTGAGGATGTGATCTAGATCCGTAGGGTTTAGGGTAAGACTAGTGCCTTCAATTTGCTCCCTAATATAAGAGAAGTCTAGTGGTTGATTCAATAGCCGGCCTAGTTGTCTGATATGGGTCAAAGCATCGTGTGTCCTTAAAAGCTATTGATGAACAATTTCTTGTACGTCAGCCCCCCAGGGGTTTGGTGTTACTGGTTCAACGGTAATCTGTGGATTGTCGTTTGATGTGGTTTCTATTTGAGAGACAATGTTGTCGTCAGAACAACCTCTTGTTACTATAGGTGAGCGAGTGTGTGGGGGAGGAGTCTTGCGACCTACACATGCCATCAATAGTGCTCAGGCCCTCCTTCTAGCGCCATTTGTTGATGGAAGAAATTGACCATCTGTCAACTGGAAGAACGAGTCTGGTCCGAGGTTGTCTAATTAACCCAAGCCGTTTGGTATGACTCACTCTGACGGGTTTAATGGCTCCGTTGGCCAATCTAAATTCCTAAAAGAAACAAATAAATAAATAAAAGAAATGAAACAACTAACTAGTTACTAAACACTAATATATATATATGTACATGTATGTATATATCTATTCTAAATAATATTTACAAAACAGATCTGTTTCTCTAATTTTATGTACATGTTAAACAATTTGTGAGTTTTAATCTGAACTCACAAAAAATCTATGAAAATATGGTTCTTTTGATAGAAATAGAAAAATAAGACAAAATAAACTATAACTTTTTTTTTTTTTTTTTTATCTCTATGTATCTGTAAGATTAAATATCAAACATACTATGGAAGAAGAATATGTACACAGTGAAAACCAGACCACATACAAGAGTTTCAAAAATAAACAAACAAATAAAGGAAACGAACTAACCTATAAATGAGTTGGTCTGCATGCATCCGACGTCTGTATGATCATGAATCGTCCATCCAGTTTGGCCACGAGATAAATCTACTGTGAAAATTTTACACTATCTGGAATAAATGCCAAATAGTATATTGACTACTGAATTTTAATAATAGAACGTCGGGATGCAAATAATAAATGTGATATTTATGACTGCAGGCAATTACATATAAGATAAATTTAGCAGTAATAACCTGCTTTTAATCATTCAACAAGATTAACATAAACCTTATCATTTGAATTGAACGATCAATCACTATTTTCATATAACTAAAGCATAAAATTGTGGACTGCATGAAAGAAATTATCTTGATGACATAATAATCTGTGAAGATGAAAGCTATCAATAATTATCGAATTATCAAGATAAACAAACCACAGACAACAACAATATTTACAGATAGCTAAATCAGAAATGTAAACATGTGTTCTATCCAAATTCATGTATAAGCTATCCACAATTCGCCCCAGGCCAAGATGTCTTGATTACAAAAAATAATGAGCTTTTAAATCCTTTAGAAAGGTAACTGTCTCATCTTCTAAGATCAGATATTGATTACAAAAATAGAAGGGGGATATAACCACCCAGATCATACTAAATCTTCTAAAGATAAAAAAGTTTATTTCTATTTATACAGAAATGTATCATAGATATGGCTAACCAGCCTAAAAAATGCTTCAGATCACCTGGTAACCATGAACTCCTAGATATCCTGAAAAGAAAAGAAAAAATAGAGAAACTTAGATACATGTTTAACAATTATTTTGCAAATTTCGAATTAGAATAACTGGCTACAGAATCTGCTGATTCTATAGCTAGTCATTTCAGTAATGAAATCCAATTTATTCAATGAATAAAACAATCTAATTTATTTAATGAATAACCCTATTTTAAGATAAAAGAAATCTTACCTCTAACTATAAAATCAAATCATATCAGATTATCTTAGAATTTATTATTGTTGTTGCAGTCTCAACGTTTTTTAATATCACATTCCCTGTAGTCTTCATACGTTTTCCTTTTCTTTGAATGATAGACTCGAGCCTATGATTTTCATTTATTAAGGCACCGACCTGGTCAATGAGAGATTTAATCTGTGACTGTAAAATAGGCATATCAGTGTAATATTTATCAATCCAGAATAGGCAAGCCTCACATTGTGACTGAGCGACGGTCCATTGGAAATAACCATGATTGTGAGCCGGAGCATCTCCAACATGGACTGTATATTTATTACCCAACTTAATACCAGGAAACCCTTCACTATGTTTCAGACAAGGCAGTAGATTGTCCACGAAGTTGTAAGGCTGATCGAGGTGTGGTTGGAACGAAAGAGGGTCTTCTTCAGTGAGAAATCTATCAATTTCAGAATCCAAACTCTCATGGATCTCAATCATCTTGATCGAGCTCGCATGAGGGTTCGAATTGTTTCGTAGCTTCCTCGAAATTAACCTTCCATCTCTCTTATTTTTAAAACTCAAATCAACATCGCCTTTAGACGTCTTGCATGTAGGTTTGTTTGAATTTTTGACAGATTCATTAGGCTATGCGACTTGCTCATGGGCCTACTCAGTAACTTCCGGGTTGGGTAAAGGCTTACTGTGGGTGGCCGTAACACAGGCCTGGGTAGATGAGTGTTGCGCTATAGGATAGACCAAGGTTTCCTCAATTACAGGCTTGTCAATCTCTTCAGTGTTGGGGTTAACGAAACCATTTATGGTTTAAAAAGAATCCTAATCATCATTCTGCAAACTCAATTGATGTGTAAGATTTTTTTTTATGAAACTGTGGTGGAAAAGACTCAAATCCAAACGTTTCTTTTTATACCTCTTAGCCATTTTGTAAAGGATCCTCCACAGATAATAAGGAATGTTTAAAGGAAACCCTATAAAAATCATGAGCAGACGTAGATGATAAAGAAACACAAGACCAAAACGACCTTCGCAAGTGACACATTGTTTCAACACAGCAAGAAGATCGTGCCATCGGGCTTTCAGTAAGTATACTGACATACCTTTGTCACAACCATTGATCTTTCGAGATATAAATAAAAGACTCCAAGGAACCTCTTATACCTTAGCATTCTTGAACCACCTCTGACCACTCGAAGGGAGTCCTATAGCTTGGCTTAAAAAGTCCTCTGTGACTTCAAGTTGAATGTCCCCCACCTTAGCTCTACATCCATCGAATGAGAGAGTGAATTCCTAAGCAGTCTGTAGGTTGAAAACCTAGAATATTTCAAGGAAAACGAGCCAACCATTACCCTTGAGATCCTCTCTGGCATCGTCGCATAGGAGCAAGGTCTAAGTGTCATTAGGTTCGACTCTAGCAACAGGAGCCATGGTGAATCAATAGGAAATCACCCAAACGCAGTGCGTATGGAGGGTTTGTAAGAGAAGAACAGAGCTATACCCTGAGCCCGAAAACCATCAACAGTCTATGGTGTATGAGGAGAAAATACATAAAAAAAAGACAGGCATTGTTTGAAATGAATGCGAGGGATGTTGCAAATCCCAAGACCAAGCTTCGAAATGATGGGCTGACTGTAATCGTATTGCCACTTCTCATAAAGTACAGGACATGACCAGAGCATTAATAAAAATGAATGCGCAATATAGTGGGTTCGTTCATAATGTTTGGGAGAGTGAAAATTTTAAATCAAAGCCTTGTGATGATGGAACATATGACCAAGGGCCACGCTAAAACCATATCAATGCTCAAATCAAACGGTCCTTTGTTGATATAATTAACAATCCATAAGCATGCTTGACATTCAAGGAATCGAAACAAAGAGAATAGTCTTCATAGCAAGGAACAAGGCCTCATTAATAAACTGTAGAGACATTTTGCCTTTCATAAATTTTTCAAATAGAATGGTAACACAGTCGTAAGTTTTAATTCTTCATTTTCATGCTTTCAGTCATGAATGAAGCATGAAAACAAAAACAATAGGGAAAACCGAAAACTTACAATTGTCATTTTGAAAATTGCTTATGAAGAACAGAAAAATGTGTGACCCCAGTTAGGCAGATACATAGATCATTGAATTGATATAAAAAGTTAAAAATATGTTGGGCTGCCAACACAATCATGTTTCAACTACGCATCAACTATGACTCATCAATATGTACCAACATCATCAACTATACACCTCATGTATGTGCCACCTCATCAACTAATTGTCTCGACCATGTACCCAACATGTACCTTAACCAAAAGCCCTCATCAATTTCATAATCCAATAATTATTTTTAACTTTGTAATATACATGGTGTATATGATCACATACCTGCAAACCTTTCTTAACTTTGACAACAAGAGACTAGCATTTTCATCAAACTAGTTTTGGATTAGTCAACAACCTTAACTTGAAATAATCATAACTTTGTACCTGTAATGAATAAATATTTGAAACTAATACACAATGTTCTTTAGTGTTTTTTTTGCAATTCCTCCAGGTGTTACTACTTGGAACCTCTTTGACATACCTTGCTGAATTTTGGCTTATTCTAGAGAGAGACATTGTAGAGCATGCCACGCACGAAATATTTGTTTAATAGATCTGAAATTGTTACAAACAATACTACAAACTGTACTATAACCAACACATTTGGTCTTATTGAATTTGGATCTGTTATGAAGAAGTTATGATGTTTTTACCCCAAACACTTGTTTTTGACTAGTTTCAGGACTAGCCACAAACCCTATTTTCCACGGAGTGTAACTCCAAAAATACAATGACCCACAAGATGAATTTTTTACCATAGATACTTGGATATGTTTCCTTAGAAATAATCATCAAAAGAATTTATTCTTCCTTGAATTTCAACCTTCTTTTCTTCACCTTCCCTCAGAAATACGGCTTAGATATCCTTTGGTTACCTCAGATACCTATAGGTATTCAATATGTTGAAGTGTGTCTTAAATGAGAGAGCCTTGCTTCTTATTTATACTCTCCAATTAGCTTCCTTAAAAACATCTTCTATGTCACTTTGCCCACTTTCCTTATTTTAGGGTTAACCCACTTCTAATTTCTCCATTAAATTTATTATTTAAATAATTTATTTTTTATTCACTTTGACTTATACCACACTCATCACTTCACTTTATTATTTACCTTATAAAATATCTTAAACCACTTTGACTACTTTGACCTTTTGGGGCTTCTAGATGACATAAGAATGTCCTCCAACTTCGTAAGGCCATAACTCTCAAACCATGAGGAGTTATGTGATGTTCCACATTCCACCGAGAATGTCATAACAAGAACTATCCATCTAGGATAGTTTCACTAACAAATTCACTAACCTTCATCTCATTATTCCACAAATAAGAATGGGTTATCTAATCATACTTCTAGGATAACTCAACCCGCAAAGTGTCTTCCCATGAGGTCTTTCACCATAAGAGGACCACTTTGGATTTCATCCATATGTACTTCTTATCAACCATGACAAGAAAATAATGAGTCATATTCACATAAAACAAACTTGGGTCCATTACCCAAAACTTTGTGCTACCAGGCTTTCTTCAAGGGTTGAAATCAATGGCAACTAACCTTAATCAACAGTTGCCCCACTGGATGTATGTGATGTCCTATTGGGCCAACCATATATGTGGATATGCCATGTTGTTTATAAGTCTCGACCACGTAGTGTCATTGTGACTTTGGGGGGTCATCTCTACAGAATACCAGAGGTAGTTCCAACTATTTTTCCACCTAAACAGTGTTGCAAGATAGTATCTCATACTACAAAATTCATCTTCTTCATAATCTGTTCAAAAGGGGAACAGAGGGACACTGCAACCACTACAACCTCGCCCCAAGCACCTTTTATCCAACAGAAGTAGGTCAAAAAGGTTGCAGCAAAGCGCAAATATTTCTTATGTACATAGGCATCTCATGTATCCATACTGGCTAAAAAGGTCCAAACCTTCCAACCACATGTTTGTGACAACCTTCAACAAGCTAAGCAGCGCAACTTCTCCAACAAGGAAAGCAACTCATCAAAATGTAGATTCAACAAATGATTTTCCCTCTCCCCTGGGCACTCAACACAATGGAGACCATTTCTTCCTGAGGGAGGATTTATCCAGGTGGATATCGGTGGCCACCCACCTTTTCCAACTGGTTCAAAACAGTTTTCTGGCAATTTTAGTAATTTATTATTTTTAGCAAGTTTTAACTTCTAGGGACATTTTGAGGGCCTAAATGAAGGTTTTTCGGGATTGATCTTCTCAATGATATTCGAAGGCATGATTGAGCCCCCAAAATGAATCTCCTCGATGATACATTTCCAATGGGCTATCATGCACCTAAAATG
>JASDQU010370543.1:6532-19609 GCA_032191745.1 Picea mariana | reverse complement strand
ACAAGGCTGCCACTGTACTGAATATGCTATGTGAATAACATTATGATCTCTCATATTCTAAAAAACAAAAGACCACTGCAATATATTTCCACTGTTGTCAAATATTTCAAGTGAAGGTTCAAAATGAAGCTTGTCTTATTGATCTTTTAGAGGAGTAAGTATAATTAAAATTTATCATAAACAAATAAAATTTGAACATACATAATCTCAGGGACCTACTTATCATACTTCTCTTCAACCATAAGTGAAAACACATCGTAGGAAACCTCTTGAAAGACCTGAGGAAAATCTTCTTCTGCAACTATTTCTTCATGACAAGCATCATTTTCATAGCTATCATATGCTAATGTGTACACTAGTTATTTGACATATGAATACTTAATAGAAACAACTTGATCTTCATGAAATATTGGAGCAGCCTCAAAACTGCTAGAGACATTCAGGTCAAGGACAAATGTGTCTATAGTGTTTCTATCACCAACATCCTTATCATTAAAAAAATCAATAAATTATTCTTTCGAAACTAAATATCTAGAGGAGGTTTTACATGGGGATGATTCCTCCTCTACATGCTCAATAGTTATTTCTGTTTCATCCTTATAACTAGAAGAATTACTAAATGAATGTTGGATGTAGAATTTAAATTCTTTACAATAGTTTTCAAAAAGAAGATCAGCTGGATAAAATATTTTGAAATGATGATGAAACATGGTATGAAACTCTTGTAATGATGAAATACTTGAGGAAGAAGAGATCTATAACATCCTCGAGCGTCTCCTTCTAGTGAATACATGAAAATTTTCATGAGCACATCCTCATGATGTATATATAATTGATCCATACATTGATGAAGAATAATGAGGTGATGTGCAAGATTATTCTCCTTCCTTTCTCTAAATACGGGTAAAAAATCTCCCCATTTTGATATACAAGGTACTCGATGTGGGAAACCAGGAACTGTAGAAAAATTAAGAGGTGCAAACCTCTGAGCCAAAACAACATCAAATGCCTTTGAAATTTTGAAATTGTGGAGTTGCCACTGGATTTGTCCTTCATGGAGTCGCTAGGTGAATGATGCAGTCTGTACTATGTCAGAACCCTTTGTTCACCATCAAAGACTGGATCTAAGCTTTGTCATTCTCCCAGTGAAAATATTCAACTTCGTCCTTGGCAATGGCACCAAAAATGTTAGCACTAGAATTCACACCTACATTGTTGTAGGTGTAAGCCTTGTTAGCCTCAGAAGTCACCCCTGGATTGCAGCAGGAGCAGAGCCCGACGCCCATCAGTTTGTGTCATGATTTGTTTAATGGGGTGATCGATTGGAAGCCAACTCAAGACGGTGTGGTTCTAACTCTGAAACTAGGCCAGGTAGGCGTGGGCAGGTGAGGTCTTAATCAAACTTCAGACAGTAAGTTGTAGTAAGGGTGAGTAGGGGGAAGAATTGTATCAAAGAGGTGAAAAGGTCTGTCGTAAACATCAGGTTTCTAACAGGCTGTGGGAGAAGACATCTAAACGCAAGATCTTCTTGCATTCAAATACAAAACACCGTAGAATACAACAATGCAACAATAAATCCTTTATCATAACATGATTGCAATAATTCGCACGAATCAGTCATTCACGGACTCTCTCAGCATAAGATGAAAATTAGATGGAGTAAGAAAGACTGTCTGTCATAAAACAAGAAATCTCACATACAGATGCATAACCAGAGAACTAGAGTGTGTTAAAACTTTACAATCGGGAGCTTCTCTCTACCATCGATACTTACAAAATACAAAAACTGAGCCTATATACTCAGAAAAATTTGCCTAACAGAGACGTGCCTAGTCACCCATGGCTCGGTGTCTTTTCAGTCAAATTCGTACTGAAATCCTTCTTCACGCGCCACCTTAACTGTGCATGGCTCCTGTAAGGAGGGTAGCTGAGCCTTCATGTGCCAAGCTAGCATGTGCAGACTTCTCTGTCTCTTCGAATACTTCGACATGGCTTCTTTGGAAAAAATGGTACACAGGACCCCTTCGAGCAGACCGCTTGCCAAACCCTCCATATCTCACACTTAATGAATGAAGGGAGGTTTCAACCACTCGTTCATGCCTTCATTTACTCCAAGCGAGACACAGGATTGAGATTGGATCTGATGGCACCTGGAGGTCGCGATGATCTCCTCTGTAACTGAACTCGATTCCTTTGGCCCCTCTTGCAAAGCTCTCTTTGTCTCCCAAGTGACCACGGGCTATGACCCTGTGCTTACTCCCAAAGGTGTTTTCAGTGTTTGCGGATATGAAGGGGCTGATCCATGCTTCTATAAATCGCGATGAGAGAAACACCGAGACGGCTTAATCTGGCACCACGCATCCTTCAAATCTGATGGTCCTAAATTCACCCGACGCTGCTGCGGGCCCCAGGTCCTGGATGCTCTCGTCACTTCGTGCATCAGGGATATGAGGGAGCTGCTTCTTGCGCTTAGAAATCGCGATGGGCGAGAAGGTGGGGAGCCTAATAACGCACCAAGTGTCCCCTTTAGATGGACGACTGAGACTGCTCCTCGATATTGTGGGCCCGCCTTTGGGCGCTTTCGGTGCTTCAGGGTTCGGGGTTTCGAGATGTAGAACGACATGAAACCTTCACCCTTTGAACTCGAGACTACCGAAAAGCTGACGCGACTAGATCTCACGCCACGTGTCCTTTGGACGGATGGCTGCTATTCTTCCCTGCATATAATGTGGGCATGATCTATTTGCTTTATTCTTAGTGCAACTTTGCTATCCGCAATTTCCCGCTAGCCGTTGATCTGCTCATATGGGTGGATCCAGACTGTTGACACTATAATTTTTCCTGCTCGCTTGATTTTAAGTCCGAAAAGGACTTCCTCTATGCGTTGCGCTTGGGCGCTCCTCGTGCAACTTGTAGACCTGGATATCCCAATGCCAAAGACAAGTAATGTTGCTAACATTAGGCTCCATGGGGGATGGAGTCATCCCTGTGATGCTCTAAGGTCTCATTTTGCAGTTCTAGTGCCTTGTTGTTGTGATATGGGGTCGTTTACTAAGCCGAAACAACAAAAGTAAAAAAAATGAAGAACATAAAGGACAATATTTACAAAACATAGGATCCACCGAAGGCTCAAAAAAACATTTTTTAAGAAAATGCCTATTTACTGGGCTACTGAAAACTTCTTCGCCTTCCAGATCTTGCAATCTATATGTGTTATTTGAGAAAACCTCAGAGATTTTGAAAGGCCCGATCCACAGGGCTTCAAATTTGCCATGTTTTCCCTTATCTTGTTTAGGAGCATCCCATTTCAGTACCAGGTCTTCTACCTGAAATTCTTCCTTCTTGGCCTTCTTATCGAAAACCTGCTTGATCCTTTGCTGATGATCCTGAATTCTGTCCATTACCTGCTCTCTGACCTACTGAACTTCTACCAGTTGATGAATCCTTCTGATCATGTCATTGGGCTCTTCTTGATAATCTTGGAAGAATTTTTCCATGGGAATGGCCAGCTGAGAAGGGAAGAAATATTTTGCTCCGTAAACTAACTGGAAAGGGGAGATGCCTATAGATCTCTTTGTGGTCACCCGATCGGCCCATAGAGTGAATTTCAACTTTGAGTTCCAAGCCCTTTTGTTGTCTTCCAACAGTCTTTTGATGATCTTTATCAGGATTTTGTTGGAGGACTCTGCTAAACCATTGCCCTGGGGGTAGTATGGGGTGGAGTGAACTAGTTTGATCCCAAATTGTTCACAGAACTTGACTAACTACTCAGCCTTAAAAGAGGCTATGTTATCAGTAACAATCTTCCTTGGGCAGACGAACCTTACGATGAGGTCTTCTAGGAACCCAATGATTACCTTGTGGGAAGCACTTCTGGTGGGGATAGCTTCAATCCACTTAGTAAAGAAATCTGTGGTAGTCAAGATCCATCTGTGTTGTCCGCTGGAAGCAGGGTGGATTTCTCCAATAAAATCTAGGCCCCATTGTTGGAAAGGTCCCAAAACAACTACAGGCTGTAAAGGCAGAGACTTGAGCTGCTGCTTTCCTGAAAATATTTGGCATGGGATACAGGCTCTAACTCCTCTATGGACATCAGCGAACAAGGTGGGCCAGTAGTACCCAGCTCTGAGAATTTTGTGAGCCGTGGTCTTCCAGAAATGGTGCCCTCCACATAGGCCACTGTGAAATTCAACCATGACTCTATCGGCCTCTTGTGGATCCATGCATTTTAAAATCACTCCCAGGGGGTCTTTCTAGTATAAAATTTGATCAATAAGGCAGTACCTGGCTGCCTTGAGCTTCATAGCTATTGCTTTGTTTCTTTGTAGGCCATCTGGGGGCCGCAACTCCTGTAGAAAATATATGACATCCTTATACCAAGGACATCGAGCCAACAAGGGTTCTATTTGAGGGTCTATGTCGAACAACTGATTCTGCTGATTTTTTGATTGTGCATTGACGAAATCCACCCTCAAAGCTTTGCGATTAGTCTCAGCCAACAGCTTGGCTAAGCCTTRACCCTTGATCAATCTAGTAGGCCTTATTTCCAAGTCAAATTCCAGGATCTTGGCTATCCATTTACTCCTCTTCCCATCAATGTCGGACTGTACAAGGATGTCTTTCACAGAGGCTGAAGGAACGTATGCGGTCACTTTTGAGTGCAAGACATAGACTCTGAAAGCTTTGAGAGATTTCACTAAGGCATAGGCCTGCTTCTCCATGATTTCATATCTAACCTCTGCATCTCTTAATGCCTTTTTGAAGAAGGCAATGGGTTGCTCTCGCCCTTCCTCATTTCTCTGCAACAAGACCGCTGCTAATGTATCAAAAGAGGCGAAAGAGAAAATTAGGAAATCTTTTGAATAGTCAGGACTGATCAACACTGGTGCCTCAGTTAATGCTTTTTTTATTTGGACAAAAGATTCCCTGGGTTCAGTGGTCCATTTCACTTCATTTCCCTTCTTGAGCATGGTTGTGATGTGTTTCACCAGCTCAGTGAAATTCGAGACAAATCTCCTCAGAAAATTAATCTTCCCCAAAAAGGCATGAACTTCCTTCTTCGACCTAGGAAGCGACAGGGTATAAATTGCCTCCATTCTGCTAGGATCAATCCTCACTCCTTCTGCTGATACTATATGGCCTAATAGCTTCCCCTCCTCCATAGAAAACAAAGATTTCTTGGGGTTCAGGGAAAGGCTGAATCTTTGACATTTTGAGAAGACTTTCCTCAGGTGACACCAGTGCTCTTTGTCGAACCTTGAGAAGACTATGATTTCATCCAGATAGATCACCATGAATTGATATTTTTGTCCGATAAAGGCTATGTCCATGGCTCGCTGAAATGTGGCTCCTACATTCATTAACCCAAAAGGAATTTTGGCGTACATGAATGTGCCCCAAGGAGTGGTAAAGGTCGTTTTTTCTCTGTCCTCAGGCATGACTGATATCTGATTATAGCCATAGAAACCATCGATCATGGAGACCCTTGATTCTCAGGTTACCCTCTGTAATATGTGTTCCATGTTGGGTAGGGGATAATTGTCTTTCTTTGAGCTTCTGTTCACGTTCCTGAAATTGACACAAAGCCTGATTTCTCCACTTTTCTTTCTGACTGGAACCAAATTGGCCACCCATTCGTAATATCTCAAGGGGACAATGATCTGGGCCTCTAACAACTTCTTCACTTCTTTCTCCATGACAGGCAACAACATGGGATTTATCTGTCTTAGCTTCTGCCTGAACGTCTTAGCCCCTTCCTTCAGTGGGATCTTGTGTTCAATGACGGATGTGTCATACGTCTTGAGATCTTCATAAGTCCATGCAAACACATCAGAAAATTCTCTTAGCAACTCAGTATATTCATCCCTTTGTTCTGTGGTCAAACTCCTTGACAGCTTGACATACTTAGGCTCCTCTGGTGTGCCAATGTTGCACTCGGTTGTATCAACATCTTCATCTGAAACTCTACCCTTCACTGCCACATCATTCCCATCGAACAATCTTTCTAAAGGAATTAGTCCCCTTGGAATGAGATTGCTAGGTAGCTGAATGATCTGGTGGTTAGCAATTTTATTTAAAAACACCTCAGAGTGAGGTTTATCTTCTGTATCGGGATCCTGATCAATGTGCAACGCAGAAAATTAATCAATAGATTGGAGAAATTTATCGATTTCTAGATCATCTTCAAATACCTTCCAATGCTTGACATTGTCTGGTACAGAGGGCCTATATTTTATCTCAACATCATATTTGGCCATAGACGGCTGAGGGACCTTGAACTGGCTAGCTGAAACAGCTAAAGAATTGGCCACAATATTATCCTCCCTTGGAATAAAAGAGATATTGAAGGCGGAGAAGAAACTATCAATTAGCTCCCATACTTCATTTCTGTAACTTCTGAGTCGAGGGTGCTTAGCCTGATAAGCGTTTCTGATCTGTTGGACCACCAACTCTGCATCTATGAACACTGCTACCTCCTGAATTTCCATTTCCCTTGCAGCTCTCAATCCTAGAACAAGGGCTTCATACTCTGCCACATTGTTGGTGGTTTCAAATTCCAGCTTACATGACAGGGACATGGTTTCCTGAGAAGGGGACACAAAAAACACCCCAACACCAACGCCTTCCCTGGAACAGGCTCCATCAAAAAACATTTTCCAGACGGGGGTGATGGAGGGAGGAAACTCATGAGGAGTGGTGGGCTACTCTCTGAGTTCAAGAGGGGGCTCGGGAGTATGAGTGAGTTGTAGTAAACTGGAACCTAAATCAGTGTCTAAGGAAAAAATAGGATGGTTGGTGGGATTAGCTTCATCACTGATTATATAGGCCAACTGGGCTTCCCTAAATATCCTCCTATGTTCTCCACCAAACACCAGGATAGTAGCATAGGTTAGGTCCATCTGCAAAGTTCCCCCCAGTATTTTTATCCAAGATCTTGATAACAACATACCGAACTTGGGGGGGACATCAGCCACTACAATATCCATGACCACACTTTTCATGGGCAAATGAAACAAGGTCATGACTAGGTCTTTGATAAACCCGAGACATTGAACTTTTCTGGAGTCGAAGGAATAGAGGTCATGATAGGCTGAGGTGACTTCTAGCCTTAATTATTCCATGAGAGTTTTGGGCATGAGGTTGTGAGAATCCACTGAATCCATCAAGAAGTTGTGCAGTACCTTGTCATGTATGTTCAAGGAAGTGTATAAGGGAGGGGATGAGTCATTCCTATCTTCTACCATAGGACCTAAAATAACTGTAGGCTTTTCATCTTGCAAATTAATGGAGTCTGTGGGAAGGCAGGAGACCTCAGACTATAAAATCTTAGAAAAGCGTTTCTTGAACCCTTCTTGTTTAATCAAATCGGTTAGGGGCACAGGAATTCTGATCTTTTGAATTTCATGCTCAAAATTAAAAGACGATGTAAACTTTGGAATTTCTCTTATTTCGAGAACATGACTCTGGATTATGGGAGAGAGGGGTTGGTGCTTCTTACCTCTATGACTATCTGCTACTTCATTGGAAGGTTTCTCTGTCCTAGTGGACTGCTCAAGAACGTCAGGCACTATAGTCCTTTTCTTGGACCTCAGATCATACCTGCCTTGGCCGCCACTAGCCTTGCCATCCTTGCTCAGCTCATTTAGCTAACTGTCCATGAGAGACTCCTCGTATGCAGATTGAGTGAGATGAGGAAAAGGAGGAGTGTCTCCAAAGCAATGGATTTTAGGATCAAGCTCATCTGTCTCCTCTTCTCCCCCCTCGGTCACAAAATTGTTTTGAAAAGGGGCCTGAATCTTTTGGTATTCTCTGTCTCTTCCCCTCTCCCTTTACACAGTCGGAGAAGTAGTATTGTTTAGCCTCCTGAAACCTCCTTTGTTTTCGGCGTTCTGAGGGCCCTTTTATGCTTGCGTCCCTTCCACTTTCATTCTCTCCATCTCTGCAAATAGAGGCTTCACCATCCTGGTCAGTTCATCCACTTGAGGGTGGGGCACCGATGGGCCAGAAGTTGAGGCTTCTAACCTTTCCTTCCTTCTGTCTGTATCAGCCTTGTTCCTTAATCTATCAGCTTCTAATTCTATGTCCGCATATTTCATTTGAGCTAAGGAGGTGGCTCTTCTTTCTCTTAATAAAAGACAGAAATCGGGACCAAACGCACTAGCATAAGAAATTTTGGCCGAGGCTTCTGAGGGTTTTATTTCGGTAGGAATTTTATTATACATCTTATTGAATATTTTGGAGAAGTCATAGACAAACTCTCCATCCATCTTCTTTAAAGACCTGAACTCTATCATGTAATACATGAAATCCTTCCTATCACCCCACTGCCTTAGGAAAGCACTATCTAGGGCTTCGATCCTAGCAACAGATCCGAGGGCCAATCCTCTAAACCATTTCCTGAACTCACCATCCAGGCTCTGGATGAAGACCCTCATCCAGACATCTTCATTTCCAATGTTCAGGTTCTCTGCATAACTGTAAAAAGTAGCCAGGTGCTCCTCCATAGTTATGTCCCCTTCCCCAGTGAACTTGGGCATGTATTTCAAGTAATCTCCAGCAGGGAGAGGGTTTATATGATGGGGTAGAACTAAGGGAGCATATCTGGCAGCGACTATGGCATCCATTATATTTAGAGGGGGATTAGCACCAGCCATGGGAATATTAGGTGGAGGAGAACTTGGAGGAGAAGGAGCTCACGAAGGGGCTACTGGGAATGAGTCTCGAAGTGGAGTGGGAAACAAGAGGGGATTTAAGGAAAAGGCTAATGAGCTCAAGTTAGCAGGTGATCCTCTTAGCATAGGAGTAGTAACAGTAACAAGAGGAGGATCAATAAAGATAGGAGTAGGGAAATCTTTTGTAGTCCTAGGTCTACGCCAAGGTATAGCTTCAGAGGAGAGGGGAGTGACAAGGATTTCTCCCTCCAATCCCAAACCAGGAGGGGAAAACTCAGCAGGAACACTCCCGAAATTCAGGAAATGGGAAACCTATGAAGGAGGTCTATTAAGAAACTGAGGAGGAGAAAAAGGAGTTCCTACAGAAGGGGATGGTGGATTACCTAGTTCGGTGGTGGAAGTTTCTTCTTCGGGGGCCTTTCCTTTTCTGAGAACCACCTCTGGATCAGTTTCGGGTGTAGCTAGAGGCAGTTGTGGGTGAGACCGCGTGTGTCTACCTCTGAAAGCCACAATTATCACGGCAGGTTCGCCACAGTGGATTCATCACAATGGATTCACCAGGTGCATTGTAGCAATCTTCAAAGGCTCTGATACACGATGCACCTTCAGAATCAGAGGCTCAATGTCATTCAATCTCAATGAAAATTTTCAACTTCATCCCTGGCAACGGCGCCAGAAATGTCAGCGTCAGAAGTCACCCCTAGATTGCAGCAGGAGCAGAGCCCGACGCCCATTAGTTTGTGTCACGATTTGTTTAATGGGGTGATTGATTGGAAGCCAACTCAAGATGGTGTGGTTCTAACTCCGAAACTAGGCTAGGTAGGCGTGGGCAGGTGAGGTCTTAATCAAACTTTAGACAATAAGTTGTAGTAAGGGTGAGTAGGGGGAAGACTTGTATCAAAGAGGTGCAAAGGTCTATCGTAAACATCAGCTTTCTAACAGGCTATGGGAGAAGACATATAAATGCAAGATCTTCTTGCATTCAAATGCAAAACGCCGGAGAATGCAACAATGCAACAATAAATCCTTTATCATAACATGATTGCAATAATTCGCATGAATTAGTCGTTCACAAACTCTCTCAGCATAAGATGAAAATTAGATGGAGTAAGAAAGACTTTCTGTCATAAAACAAGAAATCTCACATACAGATGCATAACCAGAGAACTAGAGTGTGTTAAAACTTTACAATCGGGAGCTTCGCTCTACCATCGATACTTACAAAATACAAAAACTGAGCCTATATACTCAGGAAAATTTTCCTAACAGAGGCGTGCCTAATCACCCAGGGCTCGGTGTCTTTTCAGTCAAATTCGTACTGAAATCCTTCTTCACGTGCCACCTTAACTGCGCATGGCTCCTCTAAGGAGGGTAGCTGAGCCTTCATGAGCCTAGCTAGCGTGTGCAGACTTCTCTATCTCTTCAAAGACTTTGGCATGGATTCTTTGGAAAAAACGGTACACAGGACCCCTTCGAGCAGACCGCTTGCTAGACCCTCCATATCTCACACTTAATGAATGAAGCGAGGTTTCAACCACCCGTTCATGCCTTCATTTACTCCAAGCGAGACACAGGATTGAGATCGGATCTGATGGCGCCTGGAGGTCACGATGATCTCCTCTGTAACTGAACTCGGTTCCTTTGGCCCCTCTTGCACAACTCTCTTTGTCTCCCAAGTGACCATGGGCTATGATCCTGTGCTTACTCTCAAAGATGTTTTCGGTGTTCGCAGATATGAAGGGGTTGATCCATGCTTCTTGAAATCGCGATGAGCGAAACGCCGAGACGGCTTAATCTGGTGCCATGCATCCTTCAAATCTGATGGTCCTAAATTCACCCGACGCTACTGCGGGCCCCAGGTCCTGGATGCTCTCGTCACTTCGCACATCGGGGATATGAGGGAGCTGCTTCTTGCGCTTTGAAATCATGATGGGAGAGAAGGTGGGGAGCCTAATCACGCACCAGGTGTCCCCTTTAGATGGACGGCTGAAACTACTCCTCGATATTGTGGGCCCGCCTTTGGGCGCTTTTGGCGCTTCGGGGTTCGGGGTTTCGAGATGTACAACGACACGAAACCTTCACCCTTTGAACTCACGACTACTGAAAAGCCAACGTGACTAGATCTCGCGCCACACGTCCTTTGGATGGACGGTTGCTATTCTTCCCTGCATATAATATGGGCATGATCTATTTGCACTATTCTCGATGCAACTCTGCTATCCGTGATTTCCCGCCGATCGTTGATCTGCTCATATGGGTGAATTCGGACCGTTGACACTATATTTTTTCCCACTCACTTGATTTTAAGTCCGAAAAGGACTTCCTCTATGCGCTGCACTTGGACGCTCCTCGTGCAACCTGCAGACCTGGATATCCCAATGCCAAAGACAAGTAATGTTGCTAACAATCCTAATACCCATAAAAATTTGAATAATTAAACCAATTTTATGGTTGGTGGATTAGCAAGAAAGAACAAGAAAGAGAGCAACAAACTGTGTTCAGATACATTCCATTGGGCATGAAGTCATAAAATTTTGCAGATCAAAGGAAATCAAGATGCCTAACAAACAAAAGGGATATATAATGATGAACAAAAGAATGAAGTAGATAACACCAAGAAGAAATATTCATCAAGAAATGGTCCTCTTTTCAAAATGAATAAAAAGAATACTTGAACCGAAATCATGAAAGAAGGAAGTCATTGCAAATCCTTTGCATCTCATGAATCTCTTACCCATGAACAACCATTGATCCTCAATGTATTAAATTCATTCAAGAAATATGAAAATGCAAAATGGAAAATAGAGAAAACACAATCTGATAGTAACATCTCTCATGAATATCTAATGGAAGAAATGTTACATTCTAATATGCCTAACATGCCGACAAATCAACATACACAACTAAACTGCCTCAAGTCTCTCCTAACTCAAGCCCCTAATTTTTGAGTCCTCTCACTCATTAAATAGAAAATTACATCAATAATATCTCTAGGAGGTCACATCCTACTCCATGCATTGGATTCTATGATTTAGAGATACGTGGAAAACAAAAAATCCAACTAATTCATTGATTCCTGGAAACTATCTTTTAGAATAAATGCAATTGCAGTTGATTCATTGCATGGAGATTTAGTGGAGATGAACCTTATGTACAAGTGTCCTTTGGTGTCTAACTTATCTATAAGAACCCATTTGAACCTCCTCATATAGGTGGAAGCCCTCCTATATCTTGGGCTTTTCAAACTGTTAGAGTTTGCAGCGCAATTTTAGGATTCACTGCAAACTTTCCTGTAGGTGATGATTTCAACTTTTCTCCAAAACAACGAACTAGGTCTAACTAATTTTTGGTCAGAAAGTCAATGATATTATGATTCATCTCCAAAAAAATTCTTAGAAGAACCCAGATCGACATTTAAAAGTTATGATGAAAATATGATTATGTTGTGTATTACTTTGTTGTACACTGTTTCAGTTAAGTTTGCAGTGCACAGTCAAGTTTGCAATGCATAGTTGAGTTTGTAGAACATAGTCAAGTTAGCAATGCACATTTGATTTTGAAGCGCACATTCAATTTTGCATCGCACAGTCAAGTTTGCAGCTCACAATTAAGTTTGTAGCGCACATTTGCAAATGGAAATGAAGATAAGAAATGATAAAGCCTCCTTTTTAAACCGTCCCTTGAAGACGTTGGATGATGGCTAGGTGCTAAAAACAATATTGGCACTAATAAACTCAAACAATCCCCTAGAGCCTAGTATTCAAGACTGGACAAGTACTTACAACAACAAGGATTCAGAAAGGGAAATGAAAACTACAATCTGTACATAAAAGTGGATCAAGCCAACATACTTATCATTGAAGTATATGTGGATGACATCATATTTGGAAGTGACGGTGATAGGTTGAGTTAGGATTTTTCCAAGAACATGTAGAGTGAGTTTGAAATGTCCCTACTGGGTGAGTTGACTTTATTCTCGAGACTCTAGATATCTCAGTTAGATGAAGGTATCTCCATCTCCCAAACCAAGTACATCAAATAAATGCTAAAGAAGTTTCGAATGGAAGATTGCAAACTTGTAAGTACTCCTATGGGGACTCGTTGCAAGTTGAGAAAATATGTTGAATCTAAAGAAGCAGATCAAAGACTCTATAGATCGATGATTGGTAGCCTACTCTATGTGACTTCCTCAAGACTAGATGTGATGCAAGCAGTTGGACAGGTTGCAATATTTCAAGCAACACTAAAGGAAACCCATGTTATGAAAGTAAAGAGGATCTTCAAATATATTCAAGGAACAACATAGTTTGGACTATGGTATCTGAAAGGGAATGAGCTGACCATAAGGGATTCACCTTATTGACAAATATCTTATCGTGTTCATTCATAAAGGGGGTTTTTAAAG
>JASDQU010370542.1:124846-142873 GCA_032191745.1 Picea mariana | reverse complement strand
TCTTCTGGGGGTGTCATTTTCCACAACGCTTTTCACTTCTCCAAGTGTTCCGCTGGTGCCCCCTTTCCATCGTACTTCTACTACTGGTTGCTTATATGTTCTACATCAAACCTTATGTGCAGTAACAACTTACATTGGTACCAATCCTTGATTTTTTCCTTGTGTACAGCCCACCATATTGTAGGTATGGCCTTGAGTGTTATATCGAGTGCTGAGAGTCTTTGGTTTTCTAACACTTCATCTTCATAATGTTTCAAAAATTCTTCTATATCGTTTACCCCATGGAAACTGGGTGGTTCCTTTATCTCCGTAAGTACCCATCTTATTGCACAGTTTGTTCTTGTGCATATTCTTGTGGAAACTTCGTGTAGCCTCTGTTTCCATTTCTCTAAACCCATATCTAAGTCTGACGCATATGAAGTAATGCTTTGCCAACTAAGTATCCCCTCTGTAGTTGGGTTTATGTAATCCTCATCTCGTGTAGTTGTTCTGTACAACTGGCTAATTTCCTCCAAGTCCAAGAAAGTAGGCTCTACAAACCTTTCTTGTTCTAATGGGTCTAATGGCACAATGACCCTATATTCTCCTAATTCAAATGTCATTTTCCATGTCTTTAAGTTGATTATGGCCTGGTTATCAAATGCCCAATCGAATCCCAGTAATGATGGATATGGTGTTGTGTCATCCACTATCTCTATTACTTTGAAGTCAACTTTAGTGCGCACTCCATCCAGATCTATTGTCACTCCTTTCAGCCTTCCTATTGGTAGAACTCTATGCTGATTTCCCAATTTCAGTTGAATGGGTGAATATCCTAATGTGGGCCCTCCCATACATTGCCATGTATTCTTGGGTAATACATTGACTTTGGATCCTATATCCAGTATGATATCTCCCATGTTGAAATCTCCAATGTTAGCGTTCATCTTGAACTCCCTACTTGTTATTCTCCTTGTATGTAGGTGATTAATTGTTTTTTGTTATAGATTTTTGTTTGTCTCTATGCTACATCATTCTAATAGATTTTGCAATACTTTGACAGGGGATGGATCATTTAATAATTTTACACATGATTGAAAAAAGCCTTTGATTGTACTTATTTGTCCCAGGGGCTGCATTTCTTCGGTTTTATCCAATGATGGAGGCATCTCGTACTCTTGTACTTCCTTAATCTATTGTGTGGTTGAAGTCGACTCAATGCTAGGCTTCAAAAATTCTTGTCTGGCTTGCTTAAATATCCCCTTCTCATTCTACATGTCGAACTGCTTCCTTGGTTGGGTGTTCTTCTTTACCCATTGATGTTGTACTGGCTCTTGTCATACTGCATTGTTTCCTATTTTATCTCCTCCATGCGTAACTATGTTGATGTTTCTTCCTTCATCCCTCACTTATGATGAAATCCATTGAACATTCTGATTGTTATGATTCCTCTTTTCCTGGATCTTCCCTAATAATGTAGGACATTCTTCCGTGTCATGATCCGATGCGCGACAATACATACAAGTCACTGGTGGAAGTGGACATTCTCTTACATAGTGTTCGGGTTTTTGACAATTGTGACATACCACTGGTCCTCTACCTCTTCCGAATCCTCCTCTTACGTTCCCTCTGCCTCTGTACCCATCTCAATCCCTTTGTGGCACATTATACTACGGCGCCTGGTTACACTGTGCGTTATTATAGCAGGGTTGTGTTGTGTTATATGGTTGTTGTGCAGTGTCGTATGGGGTTGATACTTGGTTAAAATAAGGTGCAACTCACCCAGTCATCATTTATTCCTGCACCCTATATGCATATGATGTCCTCTCTCTCATCAACTCCATGTTTCTACATTATTTTTCATCATGCCCTACTGACTTGCAAAAGTTGCAATATGAACTCTTTGGGACTGTTTGATACTTCTGCATCATTGGGAAGTGATATGGGTCGTGGCCCTATTTCTTACAAATTTTGCATCATAGTCCTCCTATTGGTAATGGATTTTTCATTCCTACTGCCATGTACTGTGTGAATATTGGACATTCATTCTTATGGTTTCCTTTTTTCCTACATGTGTTACACTAGACAGCTTCTCGTTTGTCCTTACTTTTGTTCTGGTTTACCTGGAATATTAATTTCTTCAAATCCTCCTTCAGTTCTTTGATGGTTGGATCCATCTTCTAATGTTGGTTTTCTTCCAGTTGCAGGGCTACCTGCAGAGCTTCTGCATGTGTCTGAAACTTTTGTTGTTGTAGTGGATATTTCAAGTGTGGTAATAGTGAATTGACAAACAGGTGCCTTTGTTGCATGTCTGTCATGAGATATTTCAACTTTCCTTTTAGTCACTTGAATATCTGGTCAATATCCCATACATATTCTCCTTGTTTTTGTCTAATTTCTATCATCTCATTCATGTATTGGTCCTCTGAACTTGGCTTCTGAAACTCATTTATCAGCAATTTATTGATATCTGCAATCATTCTAGTTGTTCCTGGTGGGTTGTTTGTAGCTAAACTCATATACCAATCTAGTGCACAATCCCTTAGTGTAATATTTAACTGGGCAAGTTTAGTGTCCTCATCTGTGATTTGTTTTGCTTCCCAGATATTTTCATAGATAAACAAGTGCTTCTATGGGTCCTCCGACGTTTCTCCTTTGAATTTTGGTAAACTGATGGTGGGATCGTTTCCTTCCATCATGAATGTTGAACTAATACCTTCATGCAGAGTAGATACTTGACTAATTCTTCTTGAACTGGCTCCCCCAATTGTTCTTCCCTGTGTAAATGTACTTCATGTTGTCTTCCTTCTCCCAAAATTTGGTTGTCTAAATAGTGGTGTTCTTTTTTGTGTGTTAGTCGCACATGGTTCATGGGTTCCACACTAACATTAATATGGATAGGATTTTTGCCTTCTATTCCTGCTCTTAGACCTATCATCTTCCTCTCATATGTTACACGCAGTATTTCCTCAATCTGATCCACAGCCCGGAGATCCTCCACCTTCACTTCATCACTTTTCAAGCCTTCCCTCGCGGTTATGGCTCTCTTCTTGGTGTTCACCTTGTATTGGTAGGGTGCTCCATTGTGTGTATTTCTAGCTGTCTCCATGATCTGCTTGATATGGTCGTCATCCATCATGATCGGGTCCAAGGGTTCCTCCTTCTTTCCTTTATACATTTCTCATTTTTTTGTCAGTGCTTCCCCCCTTCCCCCATGCACGCAGGGAAGTTTAGCTATTGGATTCCATTGTCATTACACCTTTGTTATAGAAAAATATATTAATAGAAGTATATCGCGATTGAATATACCTTCCTTGAGGCCCACATAGAAATTCTTTCTCTGTTGTGATGTACGACTTCGTGATATCTACTACAATTTTTTTTATAAATCCCTCTACAATACTATCGAGCCAAAAATCTATTGCGCGGGTGAATTTGTTATTCACCTGCTGTAACTGTGTGATCTAAATAGTAGTCCACTCTAAATATCGGATCCGTTTTGTTTCATTGTTATCCTTCAAACTCAATATCCACTACTACAATAAGTGGGGAAAATCACAAAAAAAGACTTCATGCAGATCAATAAACACATACTTATCAAGGTATTTGCATGGTGTTATTCTAGGGTTTTTGTTATCTTTCTATGCAAGCTCTATCACCTTTGTCTTCAACCAGATTTCGATCTCTACTTTTGTGGGTTTCCATGGTCTCAACATCCCCTTCTAGCGGTGCATTCTTCTCACCTTCTTGTCATCCGATTAGGTATTTTTTTTACCCGCCTTCTGCAGATCTTACATTCTTCAACAGGTCACATACACTCAATCCTATGTTGTTCCAACCGGCAACCGAACCATTTGTTGGTTTGTTTATCTCTGATTTATACCTCTAACATGATTGACATAGGTTCAAGTCTATTGGGTTCCCAACAAAGCCTCTAAAACTATTGGCCCTCATGGTAAACTAGAAGGCAACGTGGTGCACAGAGTGCATTGCGTAGTCTCACCCGAGATAGTCTTAATGGGTGACTGCAATAATCAAGTGTTTGCAGTCCAGGACTGAATGTAGATCTGTGAAGTGGACTCTGAGAGTTCTATTATTACATAAATATATTGGCATTCTTCTTCATGCATGTAATGTAATTGGATTCATTAACTCATTCATAATTCTAACCTATATGCATGTACAGTAAAAGAGACACAAGCATTCAATCACATAACACAGGTTTTACCATGGTTCAACCCCTCCTAGGCTACGTCCACAAATATATGGCTCTCAATCTCTTCTATTATGGTAGTTCCAAAACTACAACGTCGCATGCTTTGCAATTCATTCTCAGTCGGGTCGAGATCTATTATGAGGTGGACTAGACCACACCAGGCTCCTCATCATGTGATCTAACCCTCAAGATCTACCCTTCTAATCCTCTACAGCTCAACAAATTACAAAAGGTTATCAGATTACAGCCATGGTACCAGCCTGTTACTTTATCTCAAGTGAGTAACACATGACAAAAACATCCCCTTCCAAAAGTATCTCTCAAAACCGATTCTCCTCTTCTCCTAGACCCCTTAGGTATCTATTTATATGTGTTTCTATCTCATGAGACATTACAATGTATTACAAAAAACTTGACCCTAGAATCATTAGGTCTTCCATGCATGTGCACGTTGTTCTCTTCCTTCCAACTGTCGCTTTCCTCGTGCATGCCTTTCTTCCCAAAAATATCATTTCTTTCTGATTTGGCCTGCTTCCAACAGTACCAATCATATATTAAGATCTCTAACAAAATCCTCTCACAATGTACCATAAGATATACCAATAAGACTCAAACATGCACCAACAATATACTTCAATAAATCTACCTCAAAACCATTCTACAGCAAGCCCTAAACTTCCAAGATGGCATCCAACAAATTTACAAGGAAAACCCTCAACCAGATTCATAGATTCAACACTACACATATAAAAACCATAACTTTTTCTTCTTGTAGTTGTGGATCTATTACGGATATGTTTTTTTAGATGTGATTCTAAAGTTGTGGTTCTACTTCTGCAATTCTACTATGGTGTTTTTGCTTCCAGGATTCTATTGTAGTGATTTTTTTGCCGCGATTTTTTTGTCGCGATTTTGCATCTGCGATTTTTCTGCCATGATTTTTCAGCCGCAAATTTGTTGTTACGAATTTGATCTATCAATAATACCTGCCACATAACCTTTCACAAATGGATATTAAATTATATTCAAAAATAGGTGCTAATAGGAGACCCTTGCTCTCTTATTTATACTCTCCAAGTAGCTTCCTCAAGGGGTTATCTTCTAACTCACTTTACCCAACTTCCTTAATTTAGGGATAACCCACTTTTAATCACTGGTCCACTTACAACCACTTTATGTACAAACAGTAAGTTCTCCACTTTTAGTTGCAACTAACTTTATTATTTAATTAATTTCTTTTGCAACCACTTTGACTTATCCATAAATAGTAAACTCGCCACTTCTTGTTGCAATCACTTTATTATTTAAATAATTTTCTCTTTGCAACCATTTTACCATAATTAACAAACTCACAACTTTAATTATTTTCTTAATACAACAAATTTACCATGATTAACTCCTAGTTAACATCAATTTGACTAATACACTTCTTCTAGGAGCTTCTGTAATGATTTAATTATTTGACCTTCAATGGGCTTCTAGATAACTCATGAGGGCTCTCCAACTTCACATGGCCATAATTCTCTAACTGTGAGGATTTAAGTGGTGTTCCACATATCACCGGAATCAGAACGACATGTACTATCCATATAGAATAGTCTCACCTACAAACTCATTGTTCTTCATTAAATTATTCCTCAACCAAACTTGGGTTCCTTACCCATACCTCCGAAGCTACTGGAATGTGCTACCGTACATACTCAAGGGTTGACATCAACCTACAATATCACTCTCCAAGGGTTTAAATCAATGACAACCAACAATCCAAACCAATTTTCCATCAATCTAAACCAACTATCTGACAGGCCTAAAAAAAAACAGAGGCAGCGTCTTTACTAAAATTTCAAAGGAGATAGAGGTTACACATGCCATAATAAAAATATTTTACTTAAGGTGGACATTGAAATATTTTATTTGTGACTGACAATGATATTGTTTTTTATTAAATTTTTTTTAAATGCCACATGTCAACTTCATGTTGAGCACGTAAGGAATTACACATCTCCCTCATATTGGGTTGTATAAAGCGCCTCTTGGTGCGATAATAAATTTTTACTTTAAATAAATAAATAAATATATATATATATATATATATATATATATATATATATATATTATTGACTTGGGAAATTCTTCAAAAGAAGAACAAGATCGGCCTTGAAAGGTGTTCTTTGTGTAAATCAAGTGAGGAGACTACCACCCATCTTTTCTTGTCTTGTTTGTTCTTTATGCAGGTCTACAAGGATTTGGAGACTTTGTTGGATTTTTAATATTTATGGCACAAAGAGACCGTGGATATGAATTTCCAAGAGTGGTTTATAAGGAGATAATTGAATCCTTTTAGAGCAATTCCATTATTAGTCACTTGGAGAATTTGGTTGGCCCGCAACTCTAGTTTATTTGGCTATGTTATTAGTTAACAAACCTAATGTCAATATAAAGGAACAAGGGTTGTGGGAGAACTTTTGGGGGATAGGTATTATGCTTAGAGTTTCTTCAATGGGGATTGTCAAGGGCCAGGGAAGACATGCAATTTGGGTTTTATTTTATTTCTATTAGATTCTCATTTCTTCAATGCAAAGGGTAATCTAGTAAAAGGAAAAAATAATGTTGGGGAATTAAAGGCTTTAATTTTCCTTATGAAATCAATAATTAACAAAGGGATTGTCAAGCTTCATATTTTTGGGGATTCATCTCTCACTATAAATTCAATGCAGGATCAACTTCATGTCCAATGTATTTGTTTATCCCCATTGGCTAAGCATTTGAAGGAGATTTCAAGGTGGTTTTTCTTAGGATATTTAGACACTTAGGAGTTAATTAAGATAAACTTGGTCTACTGTGTTGTTAGGTAAAAGTGTGTTTCTTTAGTATACATTAGTATACATTTTTAGTTAGGAAATCCTATGGTCATGATATGTTTCCGACATAGAGTGATTCGATGATTCATATTCTCCTCGATCTTAATGTATGCATTGATCTATGGCTTGACACCCGATTAGTTCATGATCTCTATTTAAAGAGCATGGAGGGTCATTTTTTGATGATCGATTGTGAGAAACTCTCGTAAATATCTTTGTAAATTTTTATTTTTCATTAATAAATTTCTCCAAGTGGCCACGTTGGTTGGGGCCATGGATGTTTCCTTGTAGGGGTTTTACCACATGAAAACATCGGTGTGTTGACCTTTTATATAGTTATGTGAGTGGTTATTGAAGGTGTTCATCCTCTGTTGGAATACATGTATTCTCAAACATGGTATCAGAGCACATTTGAAGACTCACTCCCATTATAGATAGAGATCGTGAAGTCTTGTTGCCTCATCTCTAGTTTCTTCCATTTCCATACATTTCTAGGCTAAGAGGACTATTCCATTGTGTTTTGAGTGCCCATTTCAATCAGTAATTCTTTTGATTTCACTCGAAAAGGTTTTTGTTTTCCCAAGATATAGCCATTTCAGTCAAATCTAGAGGTATAAAGTCTGAATACGCCCTTTTAAATTTTTATAAAGTTATTATTTCAGTTTTTTGTTATGTATTTCCAGGTTGCTACTCTTTTGGATCTGCATATGCTCTTTTCCCTATGCCATGTATGATTTCAACAAATTAGAAACAGATCGGAAAGGGTTTTCTTGTCTACATATGCTCTTTGTCGTGTGCTCTATGTGATCTTGGTAAATCAAAAATAGAGGGAAAATTTTCATTTTCTAGGTAAGCTAATCGAGATATAACTCATGTTGTCATCGAGAAGAGAAATTTTTTTCTTTTGTGAAAAAAAAAATTATGAGCATGCTCTGAAAGGCTATCTTCCACAACAACAACAACAACAATCCTCCTTCTAAATAATACAATATATTTTTGCACTAGCTCACTTGATTAAAAGTTGTTTTATTAAGTAAGAGGGTCTTGAGTTCAAGTGTCTTTTTTGTTACTTTTTGTTGTTTTTTTTTGTTACAATGCTCTTTTTTGCTTAAATCCAGTTAAGTGTTTGTGTGCGCGAGACTGCACCTCGTGGTTTACACTAACCTACAACCTATGTAGTGCCCCTAATGTTATCCTTGTTAACAGAAATTGGATTTGGCTTAAGTCCTTCAAGGGGGTCTACCCCACAATTTCGTCTATGCGTAGCATACAAGGGTTGATATGGAATGCTACGTGCAGCTGCAGTATTGCCTAGATTGACTCTCATTCTTCTTCTTGCACTCTTTCCTCTATTTGCGGTGCTAATGGTTCGAGTCCCCTTCTGTTTGTTGGTTTCCTTTTCCCAATTTGCTTGAGGAGTTGTCGCATGTATACCAATTGTTCTTCAATCCTATCCCTGTGGTGTGCAACATGGTCGAAGTACTCAGATAGACAATCCTGTACCATTTGGGCTATCATTTCCCCACCGTCATATGTGATCATATACTATGGTGGTGTTATTTGTGCCTTTCATTTCTTGTGCGTGCCTCTTGTCTGTGTGGTTGGCCTCTTGTTTCCCCCCTGTTCCTGTGGGTTGGGATTTACTACGATCTCTTCCACGGGCTCGGCTTGTTTTTGTTGCTCCTTACCTGGCTGCATCTTATCTTTCTTTCCATTTTGGAGCCCTATCTTCATTGGCCCTTCTTCTGTCTGTGTTGTCTTTCCCTGGCCCATTCTTCATCTCTTGGGAACTTGAATTTCATTTGGCTGGGTCTCTCCCTACCCTGCCTCTTCTTTTGTTGTTCTTTTTGGTATTTCATGGGTAAGGAAGGGAGTCTTCCACTCATCGTCCCATTCATTGATGACCATGTCAATGTTCCCCTCTGTGATATAGTAGTGCATTTTCATCCACTATTTATTTGGATCTGTCCTTGCCTGTATCCACACTGTATGTCATGTGGCCTAGAAGTTGGAGATGTCCCCATATCGCCCGACAACTTCTAGTGTTATTCTCCACATCTTGGAGATGGCTTCTTGTAGGTCGCATAGGTATCCTTCAAAGATAGACTCGTTCACCTTTTTTCTCCTGGCCTCTGCCCTGGCTCTAAGAAACAAATATCTTTCCCCTTTATTGGGTTTGGGTCTAGTGCCAAAAAATATGTACCTTGGCTCTCTCCATCGCATGAAGGCTATTAGTGTCATCAGCCATGAATAGTGGAACTTTGTTCTTAGATCCTGTGCATCCTTGCAGTCATCCAGGAATAGGTTCAAGAGATACGGTGCCCAACTCATTAAGGTCCCTTCTGTGCACTAAGCTGCAAATGCAACGACTCCAACTGGGACTGCAACGACTCCAACTGGGACTTCCTCCCTGCGGCATTTTCTTAGCAGCTTGCAGGCTAATATCTTTGCGCCCAGTTGTGTTGTGGAATCATTGATCCTCTTGATAATGATCCCTATGGTTCCCCTATCAGTTCCATACTTTGTCTTCATGTCTTCTGCTAGTGCTTTCTCCCTGGCTTTGTGATCTAGAAACTATGTGGGATCCATGCCCCGAGTTGGCAATCCTATTATGTTTGCGATAATCTCTACATCTATCAACATGAGATTTTCCAACCAGATGTCCCTGCCATGTGTGACTGCTAGCAGCTTCTTGATGCATGTTGTTGCATGTTGACCCCTGCCAAAATGTGGTATTTCCACCAGACCTAAAATTCTTGTCTTCTGCAACCTAGTTTCCCATTGGAGTGGTTGATTAAGTGGTTCCCCAAACCGAGTCATTCCCACCATATCCATGTATACTCTTTTTGCAAGTTCCAGGAACTTGTCTTCATATGCTATGTCATGGTCCGAGTATTTAAGCTTCTCGATGTGACCTAGTAGCTCTGGTCCTACCTATACCCCATCCGATATGCGTGGTAGAACAATTTATGTTGTCAGTTTCTTGCGAGGTGATCTGTATATCTGTATCTTGTCTTTCCTTGATGACAATGGCTGGCTCGAAGTTCCAGTGATTTATGTTTGTTCCTCGGTCTACCATTCTGGCTGACCCGTGATATCCTCGACCGCTCCCTCCGGTGGGTGGTCTGATATGGTCGTTTGAGACTCGTCTGGTTTGATTACTGTGTCCAGATTCAACTTCATTCCATTGCCTTCTAGAACTGGTCTGGTGTTCTCTGGTTGTACCTCCTTCAGGATTTCTTCTTCCCAGTTCTGCGACTCTTGTACTTCTACCGGTATGTCTGTATGTGTTCCCTCTAATGCTGGTTGTTGGATTTATTCCAATATGGGTGTTGAGTGCACCGGTGCTGTCTCTGGGGATGGGATTTCTTCAATGTTGACGATCTCTAGTTTTTGTTCACTTTCTTCCACCTGTCCTCGTGACCTAGTCTGAACTCTGGTTTTTCTGACAGTCTAGATCGCTTCTGCTTGCTTGGCCGGTGCCATTGATATGGATAGGATTGTTGCCTTCTCTTCCTATTCTTGGACCTCTTGTCTTACTCTCATACGTTGTGTGCAGGATTTCCTTAATCTGCTCCACATCTCAAAGATCCTCTACCTCTTCCTCATCACTCTCCAAGCATTCCCTTGCGGCTATGGCTCTCTTCTTGGTATTCACCTTGTATTGGTAGGGTACTCTGCTATGCATCTTTCCATCTATCACCATGATCTTCTTAATCTGTTCATCTTCCATCATGATCGGGTCCAAGGGTTCTTCCTGCCTTCCCTTATCCTTTCCTCCTTCCATTTCTCCTTTTTCTGTAAGTGCTTCCCCCCTTCCCCCATGTACGCAGGGAAGTTTAGTTGTCTGACTCCATTGTTATTACACCTTTGTTATATAGAAATATCTTAATCGAAGTACAGAGTGATCAAATGTACCTTCCTCGAGGTCCCCGTAGAAACTCTTGCTCCATTGTGTTGTATGACTTCACTGTGTCTACTGCAAACTCTGCGATAAAACCTACCGCAATACTATTAAGCCAAAAGTCTATTGCACGGGTGGACTTGTTGTTGGTCTGTTGAAGATGCTCAATATGTACTGGGGTCCACTCTAGCTATCAAATCCGGTTCATTGCATGGTTATCCTTAAAACTTAGTATCCACTCCTATAATAGATGTGGAAAATCACAAAAAAAGAGTTTGTGTAAATCAGTAAACACGTATTTCTCAAGGTATTTGTGAGTTGTTAGTCTAGGGTTTCTATTGTCTTTTTGTGCAAACTCTAGCTCCTAAGTTCTTAGCCAAGTTTCAATCTCTGCTTTTTTGGGATTCCACGGCCTCAAAATTCCCTCCTAATGGCTCATTGGTCTCTTCCCTAACCTTTTCTTAATATACTTCCAACAGATATTCGAGTTATCTTCTCTACTCAATCCTCTCATGTTCCTACCAACGGCAATAGAACCATTTTTTGGTTACTTCTCTCCTATATTGTCTAAGTTTATTGACCCAAGGTTCATGTCTTTTTGGGTTTCCAACAAAGCCTCTAAAACTATCGGCCCTCATCGCAAACCAGAAGGCAATGCCGCACATAGAATGCACTGCATTGTCTCACCCAAGATAGCTTTAATGGGTGGTTGTAATACTCAGGTGTTTACAGCCTAGGATTGAGTGTGAGATAAGCGAGCTAAATATTAAACCATTATTATGACTTGTAAATGAAACATAATGTTATTCATGATTAATGCAGTAAATCCATAGGCTTATTCCTTCAGTTTCGCAAAATTACTTAAACAGACAATATAACCACTCATTAATTCAACATAATAATAACTATTAAGGACAATAAAGATATGCATGCATTCATCACATAACACAGATGTTATCGTGGTTCACCCCCTCCTAGGCTACATCCACAAAGATTTGGCTCTTGGCTCTTTATTATGATAGTTTTTCATCTACAGCGCCACATTCTTACAACTCTCCTCTAGCGGGTGAGATCTATATGAGGCGAACTAGATCGCACCAAGCTCCACAGCCTATGATCTAGCCCTCAATATCTATCCTCCCTCCTCCTCTCTAGCTCAACATCTTATACAAAATAGGTCTTACAGCAAAAACATTACATATCACATCAACTCATGCGTAGCTACAATAATCATAACCTAAAAACACAAAATCCAACCCCCTATGATACCTACATATCGCTATTTATACATTTCGGGCTCTTCAGTCATTTACAATACCTTACCAAAACCATAACCCTACCATCATTAGGTCTTCCTCCCATGTGTGCTTGTTTTTCTTCCTTCCAGATGTTGCTTTCCCTTACATGCGTGTCTGTTGTTCTCTCTTCCAGCTGTTGCTTTGCCCGTGCATGCTTTCTTTCCCAAAAATGCCACACTTTTCCTCTTTGGCCTTTGGCCCACCTCCAATAGGCCCCCAACACTGACATGTGGCTCGTCCTAAGCCACATATCCTTTTTGCACTTCTTCGACCTCCTTGGTGATCACCTGGAACTTTTCCCTGAGCTCTGTTGCCTGTGTCTGTGCCTGCACAGTCTTCTCCTTGAGTGTGTCCACTATTTGGACTGCAATTTCCTCAATGATCAATTCCATGCACTCTGCCTGGTTTTGTGATGTCTGTGCCTTGTCTTCCTCTGCTTGTGCCAGGAATTCTACTACCCTCTCTTGCAGTGGTTCAATTTGAGCCTCTCACTCTTGTTTCTGTGTTTGCGCAGTAATTATCTCTACCTGCAATCTCTTCATGTCATGCATCCCTTTCACATGTTCTATGATTGGTATTGTCTTATGCTTCAGCTTGAGCTCTTGGATCGCTACGTTGATCCTTTATTCTTCCTTGTCCCACCATTGGACATGATGATCCTCCTCCAATCTAGTCTAAAGTTGTGTTTCTTTATCGAACAAGCCAGTTGATATACTGACCTGTTGCTCTATCTCCTGCGGCTACATTGTTTCTTCCTGCTTCCTTTTCTCCTTGACTGCTGGTGGAGTGGTCCATATGAGTTTTTCTCGGAAATTCTCTATCTCCTTCTGGTATTGATCGATTTCCTACACAATCTGATCAATCTTTTCTTTTGTTGTGATTCCATCTCCCTATGCTGCCTGTGGAATCTTCTCGTAAGTTCCTGCCACTTTATGCTCCAATCCTTTTATGTTCTCCCTTTCCTTCTGGGTATTAGATTTATCCTACTCATATACTATATCTAGCACATCCCATTTCTTTGTTGCCTGCTTCAATCCAGTTAAGTGTTTGCATGCGCGATACTGTACCTCGTGTTTTACACTAACCTGCAATCTATGTAGTGCCCCTGATGGTATCCTTGTCAACACAGATTTGATTTGGCTTAAGTCCTTCAAGGGTGTCTACCCCACAATTTTGTCCATGCGTAGCATACTAGGGTTGATATGGAATGCTATGTGCGGCTACAGTATTGCCTAAATTGACTCGCATTCCTCTTCCTACACTCTCTCCTCTGTCTGTGGTGCTAATGGTTCGAGTCTCCTGCTACTTGTTGGTTTCCTTTCCCCGATTTGCTTGAGGAGATGTCGCATGTATACCAATTGCTCTTCAATCCTATCCCTGTGGTCTGCAGCATGGTCGAAGTCCTTGGATAGACAATCTTGGACCATTCGGGCTATCATTTCCCCATCGTCATCTATGATCGTATACTATGGTGGTGTTCTTTGTGCCTTTTATTTCTTATTTGTGCCTCATGTCTACGTGGTTGGCCTCTTATTTCCCCTCGGCTTCTGTGGGTTGGGATTTACTGCGGTCTCTTGCGTGAGCTCAGATTGTTTCTGTTGCTCCTTGGCCGGTTATGTCTTATCTCTCTTTCCATTATGGAGCCCTGTCTTTGTTGGCCCTTATTTTGTCTGTGTTGTCTTTCCTTGGCCCATTCTTCGTCTCTTGGGAACTTGAATTTTATTTGGCTGGGTCTCTCCCTGCCCTGCCTCTTCTTTTGTTGTTCTTTCTAGTATTTCCTGGGTAAGAACGAGAGTCTTCCACTCATTGTCCCATTCTCTGATGACCATGTGGATGTCCCCCTCTATGATACAGTAGCGCATTTGCATCCACTATTTATCTGGATCCTTCCTTGCCTGTATCCACATTGTATGTCGGTGGCCTAGAAGTTGGCGATGTCCCCATATCGTACGACAACTTCTGGTGTTATTCTCCACATCTTGGAGATGGATTCTTGTAGGTCACATAGGTATCCTTCAAAGATAGACCTGTTCTCCTTTTTTCTCCTGGCCTTTGGCCTGGCTCTGAGCAACAAATATCTTTCCCCTTGATTGGGTTTGGGTCTAGTGCCAAAAACTACGTACCTTGGCTCTCTCCATCCCATAAAGGTTATTAGTGTGATCAGCCATGAATAGTGGAACTATGTTCCTAGATCATGTGCATCCTTGCAGTCATCCAGGAATAGGTTCAAGAGATACAGTGCCCACCTCATTGAGGTGCCTTCTGTGCACTAAGCTACAACTGCAACAACTCCAACTTGGAATTCCTCCCTACAGCATTTTCTTAGAAGCTTGCAAGCTAAGATCTTCACGCCTAGTTGTGTTGCAACATCATTGATCCTCTTGATAATGATCCCTATGGTTCCCCTGTCAATGCCATACTTTTTCTTCATGTCTTCTGCTAGCTCTTTCTCCTTGGCTTTGTCATCCAGAAACTACATGGGATCCATGCCCCAAGTTGGAAATCTTGTTATGTTTGTGATAATCTCTGTGTCTATCAACATGAGCTTGTCCAACCAGATGTCCCCTCCATGTGTGACTGCTAGCAGCTTCTTGATGCATGTTGTTTCATGTTGACCCCTTCCAAAATGTGGTAGGTCCACCAGACCTAAAATTCTTGTATTCTATAACCTGGTTGCCCATTAGAGTGGTTGATCAAGCGGTTCCCCAAACTGACTCATGCCCACCGTCTCCATGTATACTCATTTTGTAAGTTCTGGGAACTTGTCTTCAGCTGCTATGTCGTGGTCTGAGTATTTGAGCTTCCCGACATAACCCAATAGCTCTGGTCCTACCTGTACCCCATCTGGTATGTGTGGTAGAATGATTTATGTTGTTAGTTTCTTGCGAGGTTATCTGGATATCTGTATCTTGTCTTTCCTTGATGATGGTGGCTAGCTCAAAGTTCTAGTGATTTCTGTTTGTTCCTCAGTCTGCCATTCCGGCTAACCGGTGATATCCTCGACTGATCCCTCCAGTGGATGGTCTGATATGGTCATTTGAGACTCGTCTGGTTCAATTGTTGTGTCCTAATTCATCTTCATTCCATTGCCTTCCAGAACTGGTCCAGTGTTCTCTGGTTGTACCTCCTTTAGGGTTTCTACTTCCTGGTTCTGTGGCTCCTGTACTTCTGTCGGTATGTCTGTATTTGAGCCCTCTGATGTTGGTTGTTGGATTTATTCCAGTATGGGTACCGAGTGCACCAGTGTTGTCTCTGGGTATTGGATTTCTTCAATGTTGACGATCTCTGATGGTTGTTGTTCACCTTCTACCACCTGTCCTCATGATTTGGTCAGAACTCTGGTTTTTATGGCAATCTGACTCACTTATGCTTGCTTGGGCGGCGCAATTGATATGGATAGTATTGTTGCCTTCTCTTCTTGTTCTTGGACCTCTCATCTTCTTCTCAAACATCGCGCAAAGGATTTCCTCAATATGCTCCACATCTTAGAGATCCTCTACCTCTTCCTCATCACTGGCAAAGCCTTCCCTTGCGGCTATGGCTCTCTTCTTGGTATTCACCTTGTATTGGTAGGGTACTCCACTATGTGTCTTTCCATCTATCACCATGATCTTATTAATCTGGTTGTCGTCCATCATGATTGGGTCCAAGGGTTCTTTTTGCTTGCCCTTATCCTTTCCTCCTTCCATTTCTCATTTTTCTGTCTGTACTTCCCCCATGCATGCAGGGAAGTTTAGTTGTCTGACTCCATTATCATTACACCTTTGTTATATAGAAATATCTTAGTCAAAGTATAGAGTAATTGAATGTACCTTCCTCGAGGTCCCCGCAGAAATTCTTGCTCCGTTGCATTGTACGAATTCACTGTGTCTATTGTAAACTCTGTGATAAAACCTACCACAATACTATCAAGCCAAAAGTCTATTGTGTGGGTGAACTTGTTGTTGGTCTACTGAAGTTGCTCAATCTGTACTAGGGTCCACTCTATCTCTCGAATATAGTTTGTTGCATGGTTATCCTTCAACCTTAGTATCCACTCTTGTAATAGATGTGGAAAATCACAAAAAAAGACTTTGTGTAAATCAATAAACACATATTTCTCAAGGTGTTTGTGAGGTGTTAGTCTAGGGTTTCTATTGTCTTTTTGTGTAAACTCTAGATCCTTAGTTATTAGCCAAGTTTTGATCTCTGCTTTTGTGGGATTCCACGACCTCAAAATTCCCTCCTAATGGCTCATTGGTCTCTTCCCTAAACTTTTCTTAATCTACTTTCGACAGATCTTCGACTTATATTCTCTACTCAATCCTCTCATGTTCCTACCAATGGAAACGAAACCATTTTTTGGTTAATTCTCCCCTATACTGTCTAAGTTTATTGACCTAGGGTTCATGTATGTTTGGGTTTCCAACAAATCCTCTAAAACTGTTGGCCCTCATGGTAAACCAGAAGGCAACGTAGCACACAGAATGCACTGTGCAGTCTCACCCGAGATAGCTTTAACGTGTGGCCATAATACTCAGGTGTTTACAGCCTGGGATTGAGTGTGAGATAAGCGAGATAAATATTGAACCATTATTATGACTTGTAAATGAAACATAATATTATTCATGATTAATGCAATAAATCCATAGGCTTATTCCTTCAATTTCGCAAAAGCACTTAAATAGACAATATAACCACTCATTCATTCAACATAATAATAACTATTGAGGAAAATACATATATGCATGCATTCATCACATAACATAGATGTTACCATGGTTCACTCCCTCCTGAGCTACATCCACAAATATTTGGCTCTTGGCTCTTTATTATGATAGTTTTTCATCTAAAACGCCATGTGCTTACAACTCTCCTTTGTCGGGTGAGATCTATATGAGGTGGACTAGATCACACCAAGATCCACAGCCTGCGATCTAACCCTCGAGATATACCCTCCCTCCTCCTCTTTATGTCAACAACTTATACAAAATAGGTCTTACAAATAAAACATTACATATCACATCAACTCATGCATAGCTACAATAATCAGAACCGAAAAACACAAAATCCAACCCCCTATGATACTTACGCATCACTATTTTTACATTTCGGGCTCTTCAACCATTTATAATACCTTACCAAAACCCTAACCCTACCATCGTTAGATCTTCCTCCCATGCATGTGTGTTGTTCTTCCTTCCAGTTGTTTCTTTCCCTTGCATGTGCGCATGTTTTTCTCTCTACCAGCAGTCACTTTTCTCGTGCATGCTTTCTTTCCCAAAAATGCCATGATTTTCCACTTTGGCCTTTGGCCCGCCTCCAACAGCAGATATGGTGTTTGTGTCATTGTTTTTCTCGAAAAAAATCGTCGAGACAGTTTTGACAAACATGCCTCTTATCACGCCTCAACCCCTTTGTAGCTTGTTCACACTGACTTGTGTTGTCCACTTTCTTCTCCTTCTTTTTTCGATGCAACTATTTCTTAACTTTCATTTATGAATTTTCCAGATGCACATGGGTTTACTTCTTAAAACTTAAGAGAAACATTTTTGACAAGTTCTTGGCCTACAAGGCCCTTGTAGAAAAGCAATATGGACATCAAATTTGAAGGTTAAGGACAGATAATAGAGGCCAATATGTGAACAATAACTTTACAAGTTACTGCATTGCACAGGGAACCCAAATGCAACACATTGTTCCATTACACCACAAAAAATGGTGTTGTTGAGAGAAAGAACCGTAAATTAAAAGAAATGGCTAATTGTATGATCCAATCTAATGGATTAA
>JASDQU010370542.1:101717-114161 GCA_032191745.1 Picea mariana | reverse complement strand
ATTAAGCAATCGTTTCCATCAATGTGATAATATAGGTTTGGGTCAACAACACTCTTGCTGAAGCCCAAACTCATCAGGAATCCATCCATTTTCTCGTACCAAGTATGAGGTGCTTGCTTTAGTCCATACATGGATTTCTTCAACTTGCACACATGATATTTTTCATTGTGTATAATGAATCCTTCTAGCTGCTCGAGATAAACTTCTTCCTCAATTTCACCATTGAGAAAGGTTGTCTTTACATCCATCTGATGTAGCTTCCAACCCATGGAAGAAACTAGTGTAATAATGGAACTGATGGAAGTGTATCGGGCTATTGGAGAAAAAGTCTCATCATAGTCAACTCCCTCTACTTGGGAGAACCCTCTGGGTACAAATATCACTTTGTATTTCTAGATTCTTCCATTAGCTGCATGCTTGATTTTATAAATCCATTTGAAAGTCACTACAGAATTTCCCTTTTGTCTCAGAACAATATCCCATACATCATTTTTCAATATAGATTGATATTCTTCTGTCATGGCATATTTCCATACCTGTTCACTTGAAGCTTATCCATGACAAGAAGGCTTAGAGTCAATGATGTGGCTCATGGATGACAGGTAGCTTGAGAATCTCTTTGGTCTCTTTCTCTCTCTAGTTATCCCTTGAGGGGTTGTATGTCCATCTACTTCTTGTAGAGTTTGTTGGTCCAAAGCAGGCCTTTTATGTCCCATTGTAATATCTTTGGGCATGTCAATTGGAGCAACTAGATCGACTAGAACAAATGGATCAATTGGGACAACTGGTTCAATTGGAATAATGTTTATCTCCCTCTGAACTGATGAAGGGGGAGAATGCATTGTCTCACTATCAATTTCCATGTGAGATTCTGATCTTTGGAAGGTTATTTCTTCTTCAAAAGTAACATCTTTGCTTATTTCAATCTATCTCTAACCAGGAATGTAGATCCGATATGCCTTCAAGGATTCACTATATCCTATAAATGTGCCCTTTCTCCTTGAACGATCTATCTTGGAGCTCTTCTATTTGGGTACATGAAAATATACTGGGCACCCGAATATCCTGAAGTGTCCAATCTCAGGATTTAATCCGGTGAAGGCTTCTTCTGCGGTAATTTTATTCAAGATATGATGACGATTCATGTTCTGAACATACACTATTTTCATGCATGCTTCTTCCCATAGAGTCATAGGTAGACTCTGATCATGTATCATTTTTTTTTTCTCGATGATAGTTCTTTTTTCCCTCTCTGCAACCCCATTTTGCTGAGGGTTGTAAGGAATTGTGAACTCCCTCTTGATCCCTACTTCAATACATAAATTTCTGAAATATTCGTAGGTGTATTCTCCTCCATTATCTGATCTTAGTACCTTGATCTTTCTTCTAGCCAGGTTCTCAACCTGAGCTTTGAATTCTTGAATTTTGCAAGGACGCCATCCTTGTTCTTCAGGAAGTAAATCCAAGTTTTCCGAGAGTGATCATCTATGAAGAGTACATAGTAAAAGTACCGATTCAGAGATGCAACAGTCATTGGCCCACACACATATGAATGTATCAAGTCCAAGATTTCCTTGGATCTATTGTCACTTCTCAAGAAGGATCCTTTAACATTCTTTCCAAGAGAACAACCTTTGAAAACACCTTTATGTTGAATCTATATCTCTGGAATACCTGTTACCATATTCCCTAGAGATGGGAGAGATCTATAATGAATGTGAGAAAGTATTCTATGTCACAGGTCACTCAAGATGATAGTGTCATGTAGCAGGTCCTGGATTGGTCTGATGGTTAATATGTACAAGCTATTTTCTTGAACACCAATTACCTTGGAAGAATTTATATGTGAGTCTTTGTGCAATGCAATAACTCTTCCTTATGAAAAGGTAACCTTGTATCCTTTGTCTTCCAAGGAAGAAATGGAGACAAGGTTCCTCTTCATTCCAGGTACATATAATACTTCTCTTAGTTGAAGCTTCATATCTGAATCTAGTTGGAAGGTGGAAGTTCCAACCCCTTTCAGATTATATCTGGCATCATCTCCAAGAACAACATGTAGATGTGTCTCTTTCTCAACAAAATTTGTTTGGTGATCTCTAAAACCAGTCATGTTTCTGGAGGCACCACTGTCAATTAACCAAGTATTATCATTGGTAGGGACCATACATGAGAGTGTTGGGATGTTGATTTCTTCATATCCTTGAAGTCTCGGCTTCCAAGAACTAAGTTTTCTTGATCCACCAAGCTTGTCTTCCATCATGATGATGTTCATCATAATTTTAGATTCTTCACAAACCCTTGTCAACTGGGCTAGAAAACCTAATGGCTAGGCTAGGCTAGCAATTTTAGGTTTTGTTGGACTTATAAATGCCAAGAATAAGCCTTTGAAATATAGGATAACACTGGTGAGCTGAAGAGCTCCTTCAATGAGTTGCAAAAACCCTAATTCTAAAATTTCTGCAGAAATTAGCGAAACTCTAGGGCCAAAAATTAAATACTCAGAAATTCAATCTAAATCTTGATGGAGGTGCGCTGAAGGAGGCCTTACACTACTATTCTCTTTTTAGCCCCAACACCCAAGTGACAGTGTTGAAAATCCTCCGAAAGGTAAGTCGTACAAAATTTCTGGAAACCCTAGGAGGGTTGTATGGTTTTGCAGAAGATAGAGGATGACTGAAATTTGCTTGTGCAATGGGTTCTTCAAGACCTATGCTCTGATACCATGTTGATTTTTAAATAATCTAGTCTCAAGCATGAAGTTCATTCCATTTTTAGAATTTTACTTGAACCATAAACAATTTGTTGCAACAACCAATATCACAAGAACAAATACCATGCAGAAGTACATAAGAAGTATCCTAGGAAACCCTTAACAGGGGAAGAAAACCCAACCAATCCTTTGATATATTATTCAAGAGAAATACCTCCCACACCATAAACCTATCACACAAAAGGGTGCTTACAAAACCATAGAATACTAGCGCCCAAGAAAGGTACACACTTTTCCCAAGAACAAGTACTTGCTGAAATTTCCGAACTCACACTTGTGTTATGTTTCCTCAATGGGGAATTTACCTTTATTTATATTAGACTAAGCCTATCAACAATAGTTTCTATTGGAAAAAACAGGGCCAACCTCAATAACTCACAATATAATTAACAATTACCATATTAATTATCTTTTACATTAATTATCTTTCACTTTATGGTGGGGCCGACCTGTACCCTTTACATCACAAATAGGGTTATAGGTAAGTCCGACTCTTGTACAATATAGAAAGGGATGTCATACACCCACTAGTTCTCAGACGCTAGGGAAAATCCATCTATGCTTAGCCACAAGGATGTCCACATCTCTATCTCACTGCATCTCACAGGAGAACTACACTCACTAGTGCTCAACCACTAGGATCACGTTCACCTGTTCTTAGCCACAAGCATGTCCAACTCAGTAGATCTCTTTCTCATTGTGTCTCTGCACAGAGGAGGCCAATACATCGTTTCATCTTATCTTAGATAGAATGATACACCCAACTCATGGGATTCCCCACATAGGGGCACACAACATTCCATCTCCATATCAGAGAGGAACCACACACCCAACTCATGGGCTTCCCTACACAAGGGCACACAACATTCCATCTCCGTCTCAGAGAGGAACCACACACCCAACTCATGGGCTTGACCACCTCACACATGGGCACAACGTTCCATCTCTATCTCAGAGAGGAACCACAGACCCATCTCATGATCACACCCAAATCATGGGCTCTCTCTCAGGTCGAGTCACTCAGTCTGTGTCCTGGAGGATGTCTCACACAAATTTAATCATAAACATTCACGAGGAGTTTGCATATAAAAACTCCCAAATTCTGAATTCTCAAAGTAACGGGAGCCGCAGATCTATGGATCTACATGGCTGGATATCGACCGTGATATATGAGGGATGTTAGAAGGCTATCATTCTGAAGTGACGTGGGGAAATGATGTCATCCAGGGTGACATGGACCCGCAAATAAGGTGCCACGTGTCATCGGGATATGGACATTTTGTAGACCTCTTATGCCTATTAGAGCATGACACATGTCACCCCCTGATCAGGACGAATGTCACCCCTGACCCTTGCCACGTGTCATCCCTGGAACTTAACTATTTGGGCCATGTGGCCAGAGCCACGTGGTGATATTTTGGGACCTCCAGAGTAGACGTGCAGTAAGAAAAATGGGCGTTCAATGCTGAACGTCGAATGTTGAATGCTAAATGCCAACTCTCGAATGCTATGTGGTCCCCAACTGATAATGCCCGTTGTTGGCCCTCGACCAAGTTTTGAGGAATACCTTGTCATAGTTGACCATTTGGTACTTCGACTACCTATCGAAGATGAAGTGCATAGTGAAGCAAAGATCATGGGATCTCGCCACCTTTTGTGGAACCTTTTTGGGTTTTTTTGGGAATATTGTAACGAGAAAGGGATGTCAGCCCTTGTTTAGGACTTTTTATATGTATAAATAGAGGTCTAGGCCATGTAAGAAGAGAGGCCCTGTATATTCAATGGCTTAGTGCATAAGTTGGATCTCTGTGATCAGAAGTCTGTGTGACTGTAAGAGCTCTGTGCATGTTGTAATAAGTGCTGAGTGCACAGAGTGTGAGAAGGCTTAGTGCTTAGATCTACCTGGGGAAAGAGGATCTAGAGAGCTGCATAGATATCTTGTCCTATGCGGGGTAGGATCTTGAAGCCTTAGTGCTAGTAGCGGGATCTGTGTGATCAAGTATCGTAAGGCTCTGTTCATTTTGTGTAAGATTTGCAAAGCTGAGTACAAGTCTCTGCGAGAGACTGTAGAAGGCTTTGTGTTGAGTGCAAGCAAGAGGGATCTAGTGAGTTGTGCAAATCCTCTGTCCTATGCGAAGTAAGGGTCATTGAAGCTCCATGCTGTAACTTCTTGACCAAGATAATATAAAGAAGACTTTGTGGACGTAGCCCTAGGGTGGGGGTGAACCACGATAACTCTATGTATTGTGCTGATGTGCTTGTCTCTCTCTTGCTAAGTGATCTGATATGTTTAGGTAGATCTATTGATGCTTTGTGCTTATGAGATATGAATGCATGCTAGATATGATACATAAGATGGTAAGTGATTAATCTATTGAGTATAACCTGTTTATCATTGCTAAGTGCTAGATCTGAGTAATTACTGCGATGCTCTGTGATTTTTGTGAAGTGTATTAATGAATGTATGTTAGGAAATAACTGATGCTAAGTGCACTGTAAGCAAGCTAATCATAGATTTGTGTCCCGACTAAGGTTGCCAACACCTGAGTCCTGCAACCACCCCTGCCTCTACCTCGAGTGAGACTTCATTTGCTTCGCAGGTGTTGCCGAAAGGGCCGGTAGTTAGGGATTTGTTGGTGCGCTCTTGAGCATTGAACCCTGGGTCTACCCCTGTGCCAACGCATGGTTCCATTGCCAGGACCTCGAACTATGATTGTTGGGAACTGAAGAAGAAGAAGCTTTGTGCAAAATAAGCTCTATGCATAGATCTGTTGCCCTAGTGTGCAGTGTTCTGTTTGACCTGTGAAGCTTTGTGGCAAGAAAGAAAGGTCAGATATGAAGAAGAGAGGTCAGATCTGAAGAAAAAGAAGTTAGATCTCTGAAGAACAAGGTCAGATCTGCAATAAAAAGGTAAGATCTATAAGATCTGTGATTTGATAAAGGTAAGAATAGTTAAAAGTCTTAGATCTGGAAGCTTTGTGCTCTGTAGAAGTAAGATAAGTGAAATTTTTTGTTTCTAAAGCATGGATCTAGGTATGTTTGATAGATTCTATCCTAGCTTCAAAACTAGGGCATTAATAGATGAAAGAAAGTTTGATATGAATAGATCTGATAAGTATAGTGATAGATATGTTATACCTATGCATAGAAAGAATTTTGGGACTAACCAATGGATGCAGGATCCTAGAAAGAAATTTTTGCAGGCTCACTGTTATGATCCTAGCACATAGTACATGAAAAGTTGGGGATCATTGAAGAGAAAGAGAGGATTAACTCTTTGTTACAATTGCAGAAGGCCCAGACATCTTGCTAAGGAATTCCTTGGGCGAAGACCTAGTTGTCTTTGTTGTAAGGCTATGGACCATGAAGTACTGGATTTCCCTAGAATGATTGCTAGACTTGAAAAGATGAATATAGAGCAAGCATGAGCTCAAGAGACTAAGATTATAGAGGAACCCCAGAAAAAATCAGAGAAAACATTGATGAAAATGAAAGAAACCCTTAATGATCACAGAGACCTCAACTTATTAGAAATCTTCAAGAAGAAAGAACAGATTGAAGTGAGAATAGGAGACTTCGACATTGACTGTGTTTTGGATGAAGAAACACCGGTGAACATTATGACATAAGGAACCTGGAAATCCATAGGAAGACTTGACATGACCCCTTCATTAGGAGGAATAGGGTTATTCAGAGGAAAGCTGGTAAACCTATGTGGAAAGCTCACTCAGATATCTATGAATGCTCATGGAGCTTCGACAAAAGAAGATTTTGAGATTGTCAAGTTTGTGGAGGACAACGCCCCATTTACTATGTTACTTGGTAAACCTTGGATTGAGAAAGATCAAGCCAAAAAATAGGAAGCAGAAAAGAACCTAGAACAATAGAGACAAGAGTTAAGAGACTTCATGACTAGAAGGATCATGCAGTTGATTGAAGAACGGGAGAACAAATAAAGGGTTATTGACCCCAGGAACTTGGATGACGAAGTTGACAGAACACTAGAAGAACCACAGAGGACCGAAAAATATGTTGGATAAGTAATACCTATGGATCTGAAGAAAGAATCTCAACACTGCGAAGTTACCATGCCAAGAGAAGAAAATAATCAGAATGAAAAAAGGATGACCGAGATGAAGCTCACTGGGAAGAAGGCTAGAAAACTCATGAAGAAGAAAGAAAAGTTGGAGAAATTATAGAACATTCCAAAAGAAACCCCATAGAAGGAAAACATGCATAATTTGAGCTTCGCCGGGATAGCAGAACAACGACATATGGCACTTCGCCATGTCGAAGTAATATAACCATTAGAAGATGATATACCCGTTCTTTTGATGGCCCGAACGGCTTGGAAGAAAGTTATGACCTGTTACCCGACCGTTAGACTACACCATAATGGACAGATCAAGAGTTAATGGACCCTCCTATCTGTTTCAAGCAGTCCGTTACAACTTTACTTACTTATTCCATCGCGCCATGCCCAGAAGACACTTTTTCCAATTGAGAACTTGAGCTCACAGAATACCCGCATTGTGGAATAGTGACTACCCCACCTTTCTCTCTACTCGATTACGGTACCTTCATCCCATTGAAAATCTGAGAAAGTGATCCTGAGATTACATGTCCAACGAGCTTAGTGCAACAGAACAATCAGTGAGAGAATTACTCACTAGCTTAAGAACCAAAAGAATTATGTCGGAAAGAGGAATGTGACCCAGAGTCCAAGCCTCGTCGTCAAGAGGAGTAGCAGCTTCTCCATCCACTGCTCAAGCTGGACCATCCTGACAGACCGCCGAGAAACATAATAAACATAGAGATGACATCGCGAACACCAAACTGATCCCAAGCATCTTTCCCTCTTACATACCTCCTCTGAAAGGTGAAATCAACCGTGACAGTGTGCCCCGAGATTACGACGATCTTATGATCACCGCATACCTACCGAAGGGTGCGCGCATAGTTCGTACTGAGCAGACCAAGCTCGCAACATTGAAGTTTTTCAACTTCAACCTTGGTGACCGAAAATCCTACAGTATGCTTGCCCCACACAAGTATCTGATAATGACAAAGGGGAAGAATTCCAATATTGTCCCTCAACAATGGATGATGAACCTCATGCAGTCCACCTTACTTAATGGAATGAAAATTCCACACTTTGGCAGGCACCAGGAGGTTAACGCTTGCATAAAATTGCTACTAGCGAGCTACCATGGAGGATATCTCTGGTTGAACCAGTGTATAACGATTGATCCAACACTAATCAATCAGATCATCGGGCTGAGCATGTAGGGCCCTAACCCACAAGACTATTACCTTGGAAAGACCGCAGATCACGCTCTTTCATAGACGATTAAAGAGGCCTATGGAAATGTTGAAAAAGGCGCGCGAGGTTACAAGGTAACCTCTATTAACAGTGGCACATTGCAACTCACCTATCAGATGATCGAAGGAAAGTTATTCCGCAAGAACAGACCGACACAAGTATTTGGGTTTGTAGTTGATCTCGCAGGAAAATGCATAGAAAGAGTCCAAATGAACTGGTCGAAGTACTTAGCGGATCAAATCGAATTTGATTGTAGAGAAGCGCAAGACCAAGGATATGAGTTACACTTCAGCTGGCTTCTCATCCTGATCGCCTTCATAGCATGGGAGATGCTGGAGGATGCTGTTTTTCCTGAAACCCTACCGTTTGAACCATTGGCTGCGAAGTTTAGTACATTATGGTACACGATAGATATGAACATGAAATGGTAGTCAAATACCCTCTTTCATAGATACTACATCCAGTTGAAGACCGCGATAGAAGCCACAATACTCTGAACACACTCCACAGATTCAAACCCTTATTGAAGTTTAGCATAGACCGCCACTTCATATACCTAACTCCACGCACTGATGAGCACCAGGAAGAACTGCAATCCTATTATAAACTGATAGAAGAAGACCTTGAAGAGATCACCAAGGAATTTACGGTGGACCTCCTTGTTGTAGCAGATCCAACGGATATTTAAGATATCAGCAGCCCAGAAGCTGCGTAGGACACACCTAGGCCCAGTAAGACAAAGAAGACAAAGAAGACAAAGGAGATGAAGAAAACTTAAGAGGTTCAAGATGTGGATAGCCACTCTGTAAGGACAACTTCTATCACACCAGATGAAGAAGGTAATGATGAAGACCTAGAAGAAGTTGAACAACAAGAAAAAGATGAAGTCGAAGTTCTAAAGAAAAGAAAAGGGTCACCTTCGAAGTCTTCCATTAAGAAGAAAGCCAAAGCGACTGTGACCAAGATGAAGACCACGCTCAATCCAGATGACTTCAACTTTCTCCTCGCGACTTTGAATGAAGCTATAGAAGAGATCACAGAAAATCAGGAGGCCAAGTAAGAAACGATGTACAACAGAATTGAAACTGAGCTCCGAGGAGTGCAGCGATCACTTCAGTCTAGCCGTGCAACACCTACGATGCCTCTGCTAGAAGGAACAATAGAAGAGGGAGATGAATTAGTTCAAATCCGTAAGATCACCGACATAGTTGAAGTTCATCTTCGGAACACAGAAGAAGAAACAATTCAGGTTACACAGGCCCTACATAAAGCACAAAAGGAAATCATAGAGCAGCGCCGAGCTACGCAGCAAGAGAAGGATTCCATCCTAGCAAAATTTGAAGAAGACAGAGCGAAAATCTAGAAAGAAAAGGAGTAACTGCTCGCGAAGCAGATCAGGATTGAAGAAGCAATCAACAGTGCATTTCGCTCTGTGACTAGCTTAGAACATAAGGCAGAAGAACCCATAGAACGCCAAGCAATGAAGCTTGCTGAAGTCATTCAGCAACTACAACAAAGAGTAGTAGAACTAGAGCTCCAAGTTATACCAAGTACTCCACAAGAAGAACATGACCAACAAGAAGTGAATGCCCAAAGTACACTAGAAAGGATTAAGGCACTTATTGAAGAATGTAAGAAATTAAGTAGTAGAAGTGCACAGATACATGAGAACCTATCCGAGAAACCTGAATTGCATAAATTAGAGTCACAGCTCCAGGAGGTGAAGTACCAAGCCAAGAAGTTACAGGTACAACTGAAGGCCCTACCGACCATAGAGAAAATGAAGAGGTCCCACAAACAACCCGTTGTGCAACAATGGATTCATATGATCCAGAGTAAGGTCATGGAAGTGACACAACAACTTCAACCTTTGTAGGATAAGGAATGTCAACTATTCTTAGAGATTGAGAGCCAAGGGATAGACCTGGAACAGGTCGTGAACACAACAGAGCAACACTTAGAAGGACCAATTAGTAACGCACTCATTCAAGAGTTTTCCGAGCAAGAAGCAGTAGAAAAGAAATAGGTCGAAGCAGCTCGAGCGAAGCTCGAGGCCTTCGAGGCAGATTTACCTAGAGAAGAGTGACTTGGGACGAGTCACAGGTGAGTGTTGGGGGCCTGGTCCTCGACCAAGTTTTGAGGAATACTTGGTCATAGTTGACCGTTTGGTACTTTGACTGCCTGTCGAAGATGGAGTGTATAACGAAGTAGAGATCATGGGATCTTTCCACCTTTTGTGGAACCTTTTTGGGTTTTTTTGGGAATATTGTAACGGGAAAGGGATGTTGGCTCTTGTTTAGGCCTTTTTCTATGTATAAATAGAGGTCTAGGAAATGTAAGAAGAGAGGCTCTCTCTAGTCAATGGCTTAGTTCATAAGTTGGATCTATGTGATCAGAAGTCTGTGTAACTATAAGAGCTCTGTGAATTCTGTAATAAGTGCTGAGTGCACAGAGTGTGAGAAGGCTTAGTGCTTGGATCTACTTGGGAAAAGAGGATCTAGCAAGATGCGTAGATCTCTTGTTCTATGCGGGGTAGGATCTTGAAGGTTTAGTGCTAATAGTGGGATCTATGTGATTAAGTATCATAAGGCTTTGTGCATTTTGTGTAAGACTTGCAGAGTTGAGTGCAAGTCTCTGTGAGAGACTGTAGAAGGCTTTGTGCTGAGTGCAAGTAAGAGGGATCTAGCGAGCTGTGCAGATCCTCTGTCCCATGTGAAGTAAGGGTCATTGAAGCTCCATGTTGTAAATTCTTGACTAAGATAATATAAATAAGACTTTTTGGATGTAGCCCCATGGTGGGGGTGAACCACGATAACTTTGTGTATTGTGCTGATGTTCTTATATCTCTCTTGCTAAGTGCTCTAATATGTTTAGATAGATCTATTGATGCTTTGTACTTATGAGATATGAATGCATGCTAGATATGATACATAAGATGTTAAGTGCTTAGTCTATTGAGCATAACATGTTTATCATTGCTAAGTGCTAGATCTGAGTAATTATTGTGGTGCTCTGTGCTTTCAACGAAGTGTATTAATGAATGTATGCTAGGAAATAACTGATGCTAAGTGCATTGTAAGAAAGATAATCACAGATCTGTGTCCTAGCTAAGGTTGCAGACACCTAAGTCCTGCAACCACCCCTGCCTCTACCTCAGGTGAGACTTCATCTACTTTGTAGGTGTTGCCGAAAGGGCTGGTAGTTAGGGCTTTGTTGGTGCACTCTTGAACATTGAACCCTCGGTTTGCCCCTGTGCCAACACCCGTAAAACTTCGGGAGGCCATATATTGCAAACTAGAGTTCATATTAGAGCTGGTAACATTTGTTAGAAAGCTACGAGAGAGTAGAAGAGGATGAAGACCCCAGAGAGATAATTTGAGATGATTAGAGTGAGCAAAAATTTGATGCCCTATCCCTAGAAAGGGTATTTAGGGGTTGGGTGTGTTACAAAACCCATGATTCTTAAAATTTATACCGTATTTTCATAATGTTTAGAATACATACCTCGTTATATATCTTGTTGTTGTGGTAGTCTCTCCCATTGCTCTCACATATTTTGTTATTGTTGGTCTTTTGCATTCTTTGATTCCTTTGAGATAGAAAACATGCTTTGTTATGTTTTACCAATTAATTGTTCTAACTCATACTTTTCTTCAACTTGTTCAACCATTAAGCATTGGATTTGTTTATCCTTCTGCTTTATGCTTCTTTTCAATGTTCTAATTCTTTTTTGTAGTAGATAATCTTCAGAGGGATAATAAGAATGTACTAAAGGTATATAAGACCGAAGTGATGATTTTCCTTTTATAATAGATTGAGACTGAGGAGTGGGTGTTTGTATCACCATTATTAGTGCACGGAGCTCACAAATTTGTTGGGACAAAGATTCATTTTGGGAGGACAAACATTCTTGGGAATTGAAATTGAAAGGTGAAGTGTGTGCTTCTTGTTGTTGTTGTAATGAGGCAATTTGATGATGCAAAGAATCCTGAGAAATGAATTCAGGTCTGAACATTTTAATAGAAATAAAATCAATTTCTTGTATAAGTTTATGGGAATAACATTCATCATGTAAGGAGGACATGAAAGAAGAGGAAGGAGTATGTGAAATATAAGAGAAAACATCATAATTAACTTCAAGAAGATTAGTGTCATAAATGAAAGAAGTGTAAGAAAAAACTTCCCAATCAACAGGGACGAGCTTAGTAGCAAAGACTTGTGCAACCTTTTTAGAATATGAAGATTTACCATTTTTTAGACACTGTGAAGCCCAATGACCTTTGTGTTTCAAAATGAAGCACCTTGAAGATTTCTTTGGTGTAGTTCTTTTTTTAACATAAAAGGATTTCTT
>JASDQU010370542.1:70350-81737 GCA_032191745.1 Picea mariana | reverse complement strand
AGGTTTTATATTTCTTGATTTCATTTTAATAAGCCGGCTCTTAATAAATAATTAATAAACAAACAAATAATATTTTTAGGTTTTCTAATTCCTGATTTCATTTTAAAATAAGTCAGCTGTTCATAACAGCTTTTTAGGATCTAGGTATGTTTGATAGATTCTATCCTAGCTTCAAAACTAGGGCATTAATAGATGAAATAAAGTTTGATATGAATAGATCTGATAAGTATAGTGATAGATATGCTATACCTATGCATAGAAAGAATCTTGGGACTAACCAATGGATGCAGGATCCTTGAAAGAAATTTTTCCAGGCTAACCATTATGATCCTAGCACACAGTACATGAAAATTTGGGGATCATTGAAGAGAAAGAGAGGATTAACTCTTTGTTACAATTGTAGAAGGCCCGGACATCTTGATAAGGAATGCCCTGGGAAAAGACCCAGTTGTCTTTGTTGTAAGGCTATGGAACATGAAGTATTGGATTGTCCTAGAATGATTGCTAGACTTGAAAAGCTAAATATAGAGTAAGCATGAGATCCAGAGACTCAGATTATAGAGGAACCCCAGAAAAAATCAGAGAAAGTATTGATGAAAATGCAAGAAACCCTTAATGATCACAAAGACCTCAGCTTATTAGAAACCTTCAAGAAGAAAGAACAGATCGAAGTGAGAATAGGAGACTTCAACATTGAATGTGTTTTGGATGAAGAAACATAGGTGAACATTATGACAAAAGGAACTTGGAAAGCTATAGGAAGACCTGACATGACCCCTTCATTAAGAGGAATAGGGTTATTCAGAGGAAAGCTGGTAAACCTATGTGGAAAGATCACTCACATATCTATGAATGCTCATGGAGATTTGATAGAAGAATATTTTGAGATTGTTAAGTTCGTGGAGGACAATGCCCCGTTTATTATGTTACTTGGTAAATCTTGGATTGAGAAAGATCAAGCCAGAAAACAAGAAGAAGAAAAGGAACTAGAACAACAGAGACAAGAGTTTAGAGACTTCATGACTAGAAGGATCATGCAGTTGATTAAGAACAGGAGAACAGATCAAGGGTTATTGACCCCAGGAACTTGGATGACGAAGTTGAAAGAACGCTAGAATAACCCTAGAGGACCGAAAAATATGTTGGACAAATAATACCCGTGGATCTGAAGAAAGAATATCAGCACTACGAAGATACCATGCCAAGAGAAGAAAAGAATCAAAATAAAAAAGGATGACCGAGACAAAGCTCACTAGGAAGAAGGCTAGAAAACTCATGAAGAAGAAAGTGAAGTTGGAGAAATTATAGAACATTCTAGAAGAAACCTCGTAGAAGGAAAACCTGTTGAATTTGAGCTTTGCCAGGATAACAGAACAACGACATATGGCACTTTGCCATGTCAAAGTAATATATCCATTAGACGACGATATACCCATTTCACTGATGGCCCGAATGGATCGAAAGAAAGTTATGACCTGTTACCTGACTATTAGACCATGCCATAACAGATAGATCAAGAGTTAATGGACCCTCCTATCCGTTGCAAGAAGTCTGTAACAACTTTACTGAATTATTCCGTCGTGCCATGCCTGAAAGACACTTTTTCCAATTGAGAACTTGAGCTCACAAAATACCCACATTGTGGAATAGTGACTACCCCGCCTTACTCCCTACTCGATTACAGTACCTTCATCCCATTGACAACCTAAGAAAGTGATCCTAAGCTTACATATCCGATGAGATTAGCGCAACAGAAGAATCAGTGAGAGAAGTACTCACTAGCTTAAGAACCGAAAGAGTTATGTCAGAAAGAGGAATGTCCACCAGAGTCTAAGCCTCATTGTCAAGAGGAGTAGCAGCTTCTCCATCCACTACTCGAGTTGGACCATCCTGACAGACCGCTGAGAAACGTACTAAACATAGATATGACATCGCGAATGCCAAACTGATCCCGAGCATCTTTCCCTCTTACATACCTCCTCTAAAAGGTGAAATCAACCATGACAGTGTTCCCCGATATTACGACTACCCTATGATCACTGTGTACCTACTGAAGGGAGTGCATGCAGTTCGCAATGAGCAGACCAAGCTCGCAGCATTGAAGTTTTGTGACTTCAACCTTGGTGAATGGATATCCTATAGTATGCTTTCCCCGCACAAGTATCTGAAGATGACAAAGGGGAAGAATTCCAATATCGTCCCTCAGCAATGGACGATGAACCTCGCTCAGTCCACCTTACTTAATGTAATAAAGATTCCACACTTTGGCAGGAACCAGGAGGTGAACGTTTGCGTAAAATTGCTACTGGCGAGCTACCATGGAGGATATCTCTAGTTGAACTGGCGTATAACGATTGATCCGAGGTTGATCAATCAGATCACCAAGCTGAGCATGCAGGGCCCTGACCCGCAAGACTATTACCCTAGAAAGACCGCGGATTGCACGCTTTCACAGAAGATTAAAGAGGCCTATGGAAAATTTTGAAAAAGGCACACGAGGTTACAAGGTAACCTCTATTGATAGTGGCGCAGTGTGCCTCGCCTGTCATATGATCACAGGAAAGTTAGTCTGCAAGAAGAGACCAATGCAAGTATCTGGGTTTGTAGTTGATCTCGTAGGAAAATGTGTAGAAGGAGTCCAAATGAACTAGTCGAAGTACTTAGAGGATCAACTCGAATTGGATTGCATAGAAGCGCAAGACCAAGGATATGAGTTCCACTTCAGATGGCTTCTAATCATGATCACCTTCATAGCATGGGAGATGCTAGAGGATGTTGTTTTTCCTGAAACCCTACCGTTTGACCATTGGTTGTGAAGTTCAGTACATTATGGTACATGACAGATATGAACAGGTAATGGCAATCAAATACCCTCTTTCATAGATACTACATCCAGTTGAAGACCGCGATACAAGCCACACCTCGCATTACTTTGAACACACTCCATAGATTCAGACCCTTAATGAAGTTTAGCATGGACCGCCACTTCATATACCTAACTCCATGCACTGATGAGCACCAGGAACAACTACAGTCCTATTATAAACTGACAGAAGAAGAACTTGAAGAGATCACCAAGGAATGGTCAATGGACCTCCTCATTGCAGCAGATCCAATAGATATTTTAGATATCAGGACACACCTGGGTTCAGTAAGATGCAAAAGATAAAGAAGATGAAGGAGACGAAGAAAAATGAACAGGTTCAAGATGTGGATAGTAGTAGAAGTGCACAGATACATGAGAACCTATCTGAGAACACTGAATTGCATAAATTGGAGTCACAGCTCCAAGAGGCAAAGTACCAAGCCAAGAATTTATAGGTACAGTTAAAGGCCCTACCGACCTTAGAGAAACTGAAGAGGTCCCACAAACAGTGCATTGTGTAGCAGCAGATTCATATGATCTAGAGAAAGGTCATGGAAGTGACGCAACAACTTCAACCTTTGCAGAATAGGGCATGTCAACTATTCTTAGAGATTGAGAGCCAAGGGACAGACTTGGAACAGGTCGTGAACACAACAGAGCAACACTTAGAAGGACCAATTAGTAATGCACTCATTCAGGAGTTTGTCGAGCAAGAAGCAGTAGCAAAGCAATAGGTCAAAGCCGCTCGAGTGAAGCTCAAGGCCTTCAAGGAAGAGTTACCTAGAGAAGAGTGACTCAGGATGAGTCACAGGTGAGTGTTGGGGGCATGTTGGCCCTCGACCAAGTTTTGAGGAATACTTGGTCATAGTTGACCATTTGGTACTTCAACTGTCTGTCGAAGATGGAGCACATGGCGAAGTGGAGATAATGGGATCTCACCACTTTTTGTGCAACCTTTTTGGGTTTTGGGGGAATATTGTAACGGGAAAGGGATTTTAGCCCTTGTTTAGGCCTTTTTCTATGTATAAATATAGGTCTAGGCCATGTAAGAAAGGAGGCCCTGTCTAGTCAATGGATTAGTACATAAGTTGGATCTATGTGATCAGAAGTCTATGTGACTGTAAGAGCTCTATGCATGCTGTAATAAGTGTTGAGTGCACAGAGTGTGAGAAGGCTTAGTGCTTGGATCTACCCGAGGAAAGAGGATCTAGTGAGCTGCGTAGATCTCTTTTCCTATGCGGGATAGGATCTTGAAGGCTTAGTGCTAGTAGCGGGATCTGTGTGATCAAGTATCGTAAGGCTCTGTGCATTTTGTGTAAGACTTGCAGAGCTAAGTGCAAGTCTCTGTGAGAGACTGTAGAACTCTTTGTGTTGAGTGCAAGCAAGAGGGATCTAGCAAGTTGTGTAGATCTTTTGTCCCATGCGAAGTAAGGGTCATTGAAGCTCTGTGTTGTAACTTCTTGACCAAGATAATATAAAGAAGACTTTGTGGACGTAGCCCCAGGGTGGGGGTGAACCACAGTAACTCTATGTATTGTGTTGATGTGTTTGTCCCTCTCTTGCTAAGTGCTCTGATATGTTTAGATAGATCTATTGATGCTTTATGCTTATGAGATATGAATGCATGATAGATATGATACATAAGATGATAAGTGATTAATATATTGAGTATAACCTATTTATCATTGCTAAGTGCTAGATCTAAGTAATTACTGCGATGCTCTGTGATTTATGCGAAGTGTATTAATGAATGTATGTTAGGAAATAACTAACGCTAAGTGCACTATGAGAAGGATACTCACATATCTGTGTCCCAGCTAAGGGTGTAGACACCTGATTCCTATAGCCACCCCTGCCTCTACCTCGGGTGAGACTTCATCTGCTTCACAGGTGTTGCCGAAAGGGCCGGTAGTTAGGGATTTTTTGGTGCGCTCTTGAGCGTTGAACCCTGGGTCTGCCCCTGTGCCAACAATGTGCTTGAAGAAGCCAAGTACACATCCCCTCCTTCCTCCTTGGAGATCTTTTCTTCTGTATAATAAGATTCTTCAGATCCATTCTTTTTCTCAACCGTGGATCTACACTGCTTCTTGTAGTGCCCTTCTTTTCCACATCTCCAACATACCCTTACAAAATTTTCGGGAGATTTATATCTACCCTTAGACTTAGATCTTCCACTTGAGAAATTAGATCTATTCCTTTCCTAAGAACATCCTCTTGCAAATAATGCATATGTGCTCTGTCCTTCCATATTCTTTTGTAATATCTCCTCCAACAACAAGAATGAGACCACTTCATCAAATTTCAAGGAAATTGTATTACTACCTATGGCCACAACCAGACTATCCCAGGAGTCTGGTAAAGAACATAGTAAACTAATACATTTATCTTCATCTGAAGTTTTAATCTCAACAGATACTAACCAACTTACCACAGTATTGAAGGAGTTCAAATTCTCTGCCACCGAGTTTCCATCTCCCATCCTCAGGTTATATAGCTTCTTTTGTAATTTTTAAACCTGTGAAGTAAAGCAATGCATATAGATTCTTAAGCAAAATAGAATTTAATCAATGGCTCATACACAGAGTACACAGAGATTTTATACTGGAAATCCTCAACCGGGAAAACCTTTCTTATATTCATTATATCGAATTTCACCATTCACCATACAATATATACAATGTTTTTAGGTATTTATTATATACCAAAACCTTAATCCATTAATCTGATATTAATTTAGAAAACCGCTAAAAATAGCAAAATCCGCTAAAAATAGAAAAAAAATGCCCAAAAACAAATTTCGGGGCACTGCCCCGAATGCTATGCGTAACCAAGGGGGGGAATACTTGCTCCCCCCTGGGACCCCCCTCGGAAATCGCCCAACGTGCACAACACAAAGAACACTACTAGGGGGGTCACCAGACACAGTTGTCGAATCTGACACACCCACACACACACATGCAAAGAATATAACACATACCCAACATCTTTCTCAGGAATAGTTTATTTACCAGGGACTTAGACTGACACAACTTCCCCAATGTTTCCCATAAATCCTTGGTTGTAGCTTCCTCTGACACATTCAATAATACTGAATCAGAGAGACACAATCGAATTGTGTTGTTTTCCTTTCGTTCCAACTTTTTCCAGTCATTTGTTGAAGTTCCTGTAGGTGCAGTACCTGGATCTACCACGATCCACTAATCTCTGTCCACTAATAGATCTTCCATATTGATCTTCCACAACTCAAAAATTTTCCCATTAAACTTTTCGATCTCCATCTTCGAATTTCTTACCATTTCTTTTCACCTGAAAAATCAATACCACGGATCTCCCACTGTAACAAAGCTTATCACAGTCCCGAGCCAAACCCTTGACCACAAAGGCATCCCCCTAAAGCCAACAAAGCTTTGATACCAAATGTATATTTTAACCTTGTACGATATATACTACAAACAAATATTCAGTAAAAGAACAAAAAAGATACAATGAAAAATACAAACATTACACAGATAGTTTTCCCTGGAAACCCAAACCGGGAAAACCAACATATTCTATATTCATTAATGTATTATACATTGTTTACAATACAATATACATATAGGATCCAACGAAATTCAAAACCCTAATCCAGTGACCAGGATTATTCCACAACCCTAATTCCTTAATCGAAAATAGAAAACCATAAAAAAAAAACCATGTTCCAAAAAACCACCTAAATATGTGACACGTTTCCTGAGGCACGTGACACATTTCCTGAGGAAGAAAAAATCATGCAAAGAATATAACACATACCCAACAATTTATTTCTTAGGGGATCCCTAGGAGAAGCATATGGAAGGTTTATATATAGTCTGTTATCTTTTTAACCAACAACAATCCCTCTAGTCCTTCAACCCTTTCTTCCCATAGAATGAGGGACAACCCCTTCTTGGGTCAATCACCCTAAAATCCCAAGAGACAAGGAAATGGGGGGGTTTTAGGTGATGGAAAGTGGTAAGTATGGCTTGGAACAATACGATGGCTCTTCAAGGGAGTTTCTAGTAGAAAACTCATCCCCAAGGAAGACCAATTACTAGGGCACAATGTCAACCACCAAGGTGAAATGAGGAAAAAGGCATAATGTTCAATCATATGTCATGAAATATAAAGTAATCTAAGATACAACATACTCAAAATGACTCAATTATTGAAATGACACTCACCTTAATACCTAACTTGTATCTCATGGAGAAAGTCTCAGTGCCTCTTGGAAGTCAACTGGTGTGGTGGATTCCATATGAAAATCCTAACCTCTGTGGTGGTGAGAAGGGTTTCCATCTGTGCAAGTGGATACTACTGGTCATGTAGTCTCTCAACACTCCATATCTGCAACCTGAGGGCCTCAAGACATGATCTCCTTAGTCATCCCACAAAATGGGGATAACGCACTACTTAAGTGTATGGGTGATCTACAAAGTTATTCACAAAGGAAATTGATCCTCTTTAAGACTAAGATAATGGATCCTCGATATTTTATCAAATGATCCAACCAAATGATTTCTTGGTACCCCTTTGGACAGATTTTCAGTTTGATATTCAGGTTTAAGGAAATCTTTGGCAAAGGCTGCATCCAAGGCCATGGATTTAAACCAACTCTCCCCAGTGATAGGGATCCCTGTAGTTGCTGAAATAGAGGTCTCAGACTCCTCAAAATATAGGTCCCCTACCTTGGTCTTCAGGCCATCAAAATGTAAGTCAAATTGCCTTGCCACCTCAGGATGACCTCTTTGCATATTTTGGCAGAAAGTGATACAACCCACCCTTTGGAAAAATTCTCTAGACATGGGCTCTGTCTCGAATAAATGCATGTCTGCAGGCTCAATTCTAACTACATTACCTCCATTGTGCGACCTTTTCTTCTAAGGAGTCTCCATAGTTTAGGATCAAATATTAAGAACTATGGAGTGGTGATGACCAGGAAAACAAATATTCAGACTTCAAAAGAATCTGATAGTGAAGAGTGGTTGCCCCTTTCCAGGAATTCTCCCTAACTTAGACTGATTGCTAGATTCAGAAACACAGGTGTGAATTTCTCTCTCTTAACTGTGTACAGATATTAAAACTGAGGGAAAATCATATGGTGAAGGGATACACTGTAATTGTCTTTGAAAACTGGGTTGAAAATAGTCTAATTCAAAAGATAGAGGAGGCAGGGGAAAAATGCAACATTATTTCTGGGTAGCACACTGCGCATATAGGAGATGAAAATTGCTTGGACACAGAGAGCTCAGGAGAAATGGTGATCAAATGTCTTAATACCGACACCAGGAAATGGTAACTTCAGGTTTGAGTGGAAAGGAAACTGATAGGAAGGTGTGAGGAAAAGATATCTTCTAGCTATGCAAGCACAATAACTACCAAAACTCTAAGCAATAAATTCTTCTTGAAATTGATATGCAGAGGGGGAAAGTCATGGAATACCTAGAGAACGACGCCAACTCAAATTTTTAGTGAAATCTTAGGAAATCATCAAGAGAAACTCGGCCTCTGAATCCACCTCAGCATCTGATCTGGTAGCGCCACTGCCAACTAGTCCGAACTAGTAGTTTATGTAGCGCAGAAATTTGAGCTTTCAAAATTTGAAAACCATTAGCAGAGATCATAAAGATCAATCCTTGAAGGAATATTTTAACTAAACATGGTGTTAAAAACAAGGAAGATATGACATCAGTGAAATAATCACAAATCATGGTGAAATATGATGGACATGGAGTGCGCTATGAAAACTCCTAGTGAGTTGGCAGCGCTCCTTTTCAAATAATGATTTGACCAATAAGCATAGGACAAAAGAAAAACATGGAAAGGATATGGAGGCATGAGTGAGGAGGGTGACATGTCAAGTCAATCTCTTCATGGAGTGTCAAATCATGAAGGGGATCAAAACATAAGTCATGAAAAATGAACCTAGGCCAAAAGTTCATGTGAGGATCAAATTTGGAGCCATGACTTAAACATTTATTTATCAAAGTCGTCTAAGTAAATCACACACTTAAGAGACAAATCAAAATTAAAAAATCTAAAGGCTTAGAAAAATCAAAACTAAGGGCTAAATACCCAAGTCAACTTAGTGTGATAACATGTGGATTTGGTTTTCGTGAGTTATTCGCCACGAAGTTTCAAGAGATAGTCAATCTCTATCAGCGTCAACAAAGTATGGGAGGGATAGACATTGAAAAAATACATAAATAAACTGCCAATAGCCGATGATCGATGCGCTTTCTCAGGGTCGGGGAAATATAGAAGGGTTAAAGCAATCGATTTTTCCTGTGATAAACATATCGTCGATCACTGAACCCCGATACACTTTCGACATCAAGAGATTTTCAAGAGAGTCAATCTGTGAGCATTTGGGTAAGTTTATTGTCGATCACCGATCCTTGATACCTTTTGGCATCAATGATATAGGATTAAGTTTTAGAACTTTTATCTTAAGAAAAGTCTCGATTCTGAATAACACAGGTAAACGAAGACATCGGTCTCAAGGGCCATGAGTCTTTGTCAAATAGGGGTGTCGTACGACCTAGTTTTGTCTTGAGTCATATTAAGGTTTCATGTGTCCTAGTCACACTTCCAAGTTAGCCTTGCCATGCCAGTTATGTATGGAAAGATCATTTGGCATCAGATCTTTAGCAAGGAGATATCAACGAAAAGTGTTCAAAGTGGAACCTCGACCCCCGACTCACTAGATGAACTAGCGAAACGATGGGATGTTTTTGGCATAAGATACGATCATATTCTCACATTTAATAAACTAGTTAATGCTTCATCCCACATATGTTTTTACCCCATGCATCGATTTAACAACAATGATTTGAAATCACTAATAGGCCACGTTACAACCCATGCTTGCTCTGTCAACCTACTATCGAATTTAATTTTAAACGTCTTTGAAGATCTAGCGGAAGATTTAATAGAACTACACTCATAACTCAAATTGAATGGCTGATGCGAAAAGGTAAGTTAATCCCTATTTAAATCTATAGAATGGCTTTGAACAATTTCATTATGCGCACAAGTTCTATTTCCAGAGCATCCAAAGAAGCAAAGAAAGAGTCTCGAGACTATGCTAATTCTCAGATTATCAAGACCAAGTTAAACAAGCAATAGAGGTATGTATTCAAGTTTGTCAATTCAACGGTCATGATTTGTTATATATACATATGATTTATTGCACAATCTCTAACTATTTTCTAAGTTGTAGGGAAAATGCCTCTGAGAAAGCCAACCACCAAACACTCACTAAGAGCACCAAATCTAAAATAACAAGAAACAGGTGAAGGTTCTTCTACTGGTACAACGAAGCAATTGGAGTATGCTCCCAGGGCAAAGTCGGTCATAAAAACCTCACCAAAGAAATATTTTTGTCAAGCTCCGGTCTTTGGTGATACCGAAGAAAACACTGGATCCAAATTAATGCTCCCATAGTGGGAAGACCTATTCAACAGAATCAGTCGGGAGGAGTACCCAAAATTTATCCCACATAGTTACTCGGATGTAAGGGATCTTGACGACCAGGTGTTCCCAAATATCCGATGATCATATTTGCACATGGTAGCCTGCAGAACCCCAATTTTCCCATGCATGGAGGTTTTGAAGTTGCTAATTGACCATATAGATGCGCGTAATTCCTTAATCAACAATGAGAATGGTGGGTGTGTCAAATTTTTCCTCCCGACAGAAGTATAGAAGTAATACAAACTCAAAGACCCAGAGGAGTGGATAAACACAGACTTTGTGGTGAATTTATGAGAATTACACGTCACGAGTCAGTTGATGGCTTCATGGTGGAAGGAGAATAAAAAATTTACAAATAAGAGCAATGTATGGTATGGAACAGTTAACCCGAGGGAGCTATACACATACTTGATGGCTCTCATCTGCCAACTGTATGAAGAGAAGGACTGCTCCAAGTTTTTGGAAGCATGGATGCCCTTGGCATACACAGTGGAAATCTCTGGAAGTAGCTTCAACTGGGCATCAATAATTTCCAAGCAATTGAGCATCTGTGTATAGCAGGCTCAGACATCGAAATAAGGGTAAGAACTTGCTTTCCACATGGCCTCATACTTGGTCAACGTGATCTGTGAAAGAAATGCCTTCGTCAACATGAATTTAAGCTAGCATGTTGTGGAGCTCCCTGTTCATGTTTATTTCAGCATATTATGGGAGAACATGTACAAAAAATCCTACACACTCATTTGCGATGAATTCATCGTCCGTATTCATTTTATTGTATTTAAAAAGGAGTGCCCGAGACTATCTGCAACAACCAATAGAATGCTAGAGAAGGTAGGCCACTGGTATTTATATGACCTCACAACCTATATCAGGGTGTTTGGGGCTATCGGAGCACCGCATCTACTCCCCGCTCATGTCCTAGACTGGCTCATTGTGGGAGAAATCTACTATCATACCATCCTGTAGGGATATAACTCCACACTAGTCAAGGACAAGAAGTGGGCTTTCATACCATATAGTTTCC